>JAJLRJ010000006.1:18157140-18159640 GCA_024195265.1 Dendrophyllia cribrosa | reverse complement strand
AAAGTCAAGAAGTTTGGTCATCACAATTTCCTGGGAGGTTCTCCTGTTGCTGCCTATTGGGGAAAATTGTGGTTTTAAAACTTTTTGTAGCTCCTTGGCTGTCAGTTTGTCATCTCTGTGTTGGAACAGAAAATTTGCCATACCACTGGTTTTACGTATCAGATCCATCATCTGAAAAAAGGGAGAAACAGTGAAAGATATATTTGACACATCAGATAGTAGCTGTATCCCTAAATTAGGATCTAAATAATAGTGTTTTTCACGTGCTCTGATTGGCTACAAAAATAGGGATAGTAATTACCTCCAAGCATTGCTCTAGATTTTTTGTACACATTTTTCCCCATTTTGTCAGAAATAAAGTACTGGCGCTGGTTGTTCAAAGAGTGGATAGCGCTATCCAGCGGATAAGCATTAACAAAATCAATTGTGTTATCCGGTGGATAGCGCTATCCACCTTTCGAACAACTGGGGCCTGGTAACTACATTTTTGCTGGCTAAATTCATCTTGGTGTCATTGGAAGAGTGGTACATATATATTTTCCTTGCCACTCAGCAAATGTCCACCATTATTCACCTCCATTTTGGTGAATATGTATAAATACAAGGTAAGATAATATTTTTGATCCACTTGTCCTTTTGACAACAGTCAGAAAGAATGTGGTTGTCTAAAACCCAAAAGTGCTTGTCCAAAAAAATGTTGCAGCAAGTACAGAGGTCTAAAATCAGCATAAAGTTCAACTCTAGCTCTGTTTTGGATTACAGGAACAAATGCAATACTAAATGTCAAAATCAACTGGAATATCTACACTTCTTTTATCAAGTAACAAACTTTCTTTTGGGATCATTTGATGAAGTCCAATCTTAGTTCAATTTGTAGCCTGTTGTCATTTATTTCAGTGTCAAAGATAAACTTGTCTGAATTAAAAAAAAACAATCCAAGGCTTACGTGCCAATTACTAAGTAAGTACCTGATAGCTATGTTGCAGGCCTAAAACCATTTGATCCATCATTGCTTTACACTGCAATGTGACATAATACTACACCACTTCTTTCACGAACACACTGCAGTCTTTGATTGGGATTACTGTTGGTAGTCCATCAATCTCAAATCTCCACTCACATTCTTGTAGAATTTTGTCAAATTCCTCTTGTTTTTCTGCTTCCAGCAACTACAATGAAAAATTAGACAGAGCAACACAGTAAACCCCTCAGACATACAGGGAGGGGGGGGGGGGATTCCACCAATATTTTCAAGAGGCATCCTCTTGCTATTTGGGGGTGTGATATTAGCTGTTTTATGCTCAGATGACTCCATACAGATCCTTCTGATTTTGCCTTGGTTCTAAAGACTCTCTAAATGGTTAGGAGTCAAGGCAATAAGTATACTTGTCAGAATCACATAGCACCATTTTACATCACAAATTTCAAATGCAAAAAAAAAACTCTGTAGTCTCCTGGGCCTAAACCTGAAAGCAAATTAATAGCAAGTACAGTATAGTATTTATAACACTGCAGGTACAATAAAGGTAATTCTTTGTGTGATTATCATTTAGTCCAATACAAAATAGCATGACAGGTATGTCCAATAACCTTCAACAATGAAGATCGCACAGCTAAATTTGGAACCTCTTCAATGGTGGGATTGCATTTTTCCAAGCCACCTGAGATGTACTGGCAAATGGTTGGACTGAATATCCTGGGTGGCTCACCCCCTTGCATTATGATGGTGGACAGCATTAAGCCAACGGTAAAATAGTCATTTTCCCTGAAGGCTTTCATGTTGAAACGAATCACATAGCCCTTGGGGGTAGCTAAAAAGGTACAACATAAGAAAATCAAAGTTAATGCACTGCATATCAAAGACACAGTGAACTATATTTGTACCAGAGTTTAAGACTGTAATGTCACATATGTAATATACATGTAGTGTATCAGTATATACCCAATCAGTGGATAGTGTTTTTAGCGCGCTATGATTGGCTACTCAAACTCGGGATAGCTTTTGATATTCACCTCCAGGCATTGCTCTGGATTTCGCATGCAAGTTTTTTCCCCAGTTGTTAGAAGAAAAGTAAATATTTTTGGCTGGCTATCCACTGGTTTGGTAAAAATGTAAATTTACTGTCAGTGTTTGTTCCAGAAAATATCCATACCTATTTTTGGTTTGTGACAACTTCAGTTTAGCTTCATGCTTTCCTCTAAAATATTTGGCTTTAGAGACACCCCCCCCCCCCCCCCCCCCCCTTCTCCTTCCGAATTTTTATGAGTATGGATATTTCCTGGAACCACACTAAAATTGGGGAAAGTCTGCACCTGTGAGAGTCTTGCTATCCTTGCAAATAGCCCCAAGAAGCAAATGCAGAAACTCTCTTCTTGGTCCCCCCAAATCAATTGCATCCTCATCTTCTGCCTCGAAGCTGGTAAATGTTACCTCTAGCAAACTTTTAGCATCCGCAAATTTCTTTCTCTTGAAATGGGGTGCAGCCGTTGCCCAAACTGA
>JAJLRJ010000006.1:18122140-18154640 GCA_024195265.1 Dendrophyllia cribrosa | reverse complement strand
GTGTTTATAAGTTGGTATCTGTGTCAATATGCAGATTAACCCTGCGTATCAGGGGAAGTAAGAGACTTAGGAATTAAGTCAATCCTCTCATTGGCAATATTCATGACATTTGTTGACCTTTTTGAAACTGTTTATCCCAGAGAAAGGCATTACTGGGTTTACGTTTTGGGAATGTAATTTCTGGATTTGTTGATCTTATCTCTTGGATTCAATCTCATGTGCCCAAGATTGGTATGCATGTCCAAAAACGTGTAGTGTGGTTGTGCGCAAAACTCCCAATGTGAGAGAAATATCTTCCACAGCATCCGATCCAGTGAGGTCAAGGGTACATTCTACTCACTGTAGTCACTTGACTGCACATAAGTTTACGATGGTGAGCATCACCATCAGAGGCATGGTCAATACCTGGCCCGAGGACAGAATTAAAAATGTTCTCACAGAGTATCTGTTGTATCTCATCATTGAGCTTTATTCACACATGTCGATAAGCGAAGAGGCAATGTCCGAATTGCAAATTCTTGGATCTATATAAGTTCCTAATTAACATACACACAGCACGCTTAGTAAGCACATGCACAACCATACACAACATTTTTCCCCCTTTCTGAGATCAAACTATGTTTAACAATGTTCAAATGTAAGTCTATAAATTAGAGTTCAGTCTCTAAATCGCACAGGGAGGCGTCTCATACGCTGGGGTCGAGTAGTAATAGAAAGAGAATGTTCAGTTCCTGATCTGGTTGAGGATCTACTGATGCATCACTGAAGAAACCTTAGGGCTCAGTACTTGAACTCGGAACAGGAACGTTTGGCGAGCGAATCAACCTACGAGCATTCCAAGTGGTACTATCCTCTAACCAAAACGTCGCAGGACCAATTCGCATAACCACCTGTAGCGGATCAGATAGGGCCAGTTTCAATTTGTGGCCACGGAGAGGTCTCTTCACTCTGATCCAGTCACAGATCAATTCTGTGAAACTTAGCTTTGCGCCTTCTATCCACGTAGGACTTCACCTTTCTCTGATTAGCAGCAACATGCTTGCTTAGTTCTGGCACTGCTCTGCTACTTGTTGTGGGAGCTTCAAATTATCCAGTGGCAATACCATGTTTCTGCCAATTATCAGCTCAGCAGAAGATAATCCAGTTAGGGCATGTTTGGTTGCGCGATAGTTACAGAGAGTCGTTCGCACCACTTCAGGGAAAGACTTGCCTTCTGCAGGGGATGCCCTGATTCCCTCTTTTATCCTCTCGTTGAAACGCTCCACCCCATTATTTTAAGGGTTGTAGAGAGAAGTTGACCAATGCTCAATTCCCTGGCACTTCAGGAAATCTTCAAACTCAACGGACGTGAACTGTGGTCCATTATCACTGATAATGGTTTCCGGCAGTCCCCACCTGGTGAATAACTCTTGAAGTGTCTTAACAACCGTGGCGGAAGTGACTGAGCTCGTAGTGTCTAATTAAAAACTGTTGCTCACCCTGTCTAAATAAAGTCTGTTGTTTGTTTGTTTACCTCGGACCACTTTGAGTGAAGGTCATGGAAAACAATCATGTACTTGTGAGATGCAGTAGCTGCGACGAACTCACCCGCAATGTCAATCTGAAGTTGTTGCCATGGCCGTACGGGCCAACTAACTGGTTGGAGTGGGGTTGTACTGGCTTAACTGATTTGCCACTTACCGCACATGCTTCACACTCACAGACCAACTGCTCCTCATGAGAATTCATTTTTGGCCACCAAACAGCTTCTCTGCATCGTTGTTTCATACGCACAACACCGGGATGACCAATGTGAGCCATGAGAAGCACTCGAGCTTGTAAGGACTCCGGAATCACAGCGCATGTCCCACAAGCAATGCAACACTGATTGAATATGAAGAGTTCTGATTACAGCTGAAAGTAAAGCATAAACTCCTTTGGAACTTTACTGGGCCACCCGTTCACAATATACTTCGAAACTTGCTGCAGAACAACATTGTTCTTTGAGGCTTCTAGCAGCTCATTTGGAGTGACGAGGGATGAAAGGTTTACTTCGAAAACACAGCTATCCAAACTAGGCAACACCGCAGGGTCTGGTTAAGTGACGACCAGATGGCTGAGCATGTCTGCAACGTGATTGGTATTTCCAGAGATGTACTGAACAGCAAAATTGTACTGATGAAGGCATTCTGCCCATCTGAGTAAGCGCATTGGCTTGTGGCCAGACCCATGTGTAGTCAGCAACGTGCATAGAGCTTCATGGTCAGTTCTTAAAAGGAATTTCTGACCGAATAGGAAGTTGTGCCAATGCTCACCAGCAAAGATACAGGCCAAAACTGAATGTTCACTGTCTTCGAAGCGAAAGCAATAGGGTACTCCCCGTCATCAATCAACTGAGAAAAGACTGCACCAAGGGCAATACCAGAGATGTCTGTAGTTACAACAGTGGGTGCATCGGGGCTGAAGTGTGCCAAAACAGGAGCAGATGCAATCTTTGCTTTAAGGGAAGCAAAATGTTTCAGAGCAGCCACAGCATCTTTGCAGGATGTGGAATTGTTGATAGAGGCAAACACACGCTGACCTTTGGTTCCAAGGCAATGTTAAAGAATTGCACGTCGCCGAGTGTCAGACAGACTTGTCATGGAGCCCATTTGCGACTAGACTGCAAAACAGTCGTATTTTTTGTATTGGTCATACGAATGCATGCAGTCTTTGAACGAAAGTTCTGGAGCGAATGTGAATATGGAGAGTGGGACTGGGGAGAGACGCTAAAAAATACGACTGTCGCCTTTCCATACAACGAATTTGTTCAAATTTCCCTTTTCTCCAGGAAAGGGAAATTCCCATTGGTTGAATAATGATGCTACCTGTCAAAAAGATGTCATCACACCTCGTCAGAAGATATTCGAAGCCGTGTTAATTTCATAGTAAATTGAAGGGCTCCCTGCAACAACGTCCTGAGTGCGTTTTTGGTAACTTTCACTAAAATTGTATGTTTTAGGCCTTTTAAAGCACAGTTTTGTCAAATTAATGATTTATTATTGTTAAGGTACTTAAAACAGCTCCAAAATGGGGAAGAAAATCCACATCTTTGAGAAAATGTTTTGGGCCCCTATGACACCCTATGGCTCCCAGGACACCCTATTTATCTTTTCAAAATAAAAAATTATTCTGTTTGAAGATAGAAGATTTGTTGACCTGGATTAAATCCTTTCAGTCATATGTACATGATCCAGTCATAATTTTGGCAAGTGAGTCCCTTTGGAGGCCAAAAATCCAGGATTTCCGTGAAAATTTTCCAAAAACGCACTGAGGACGTTATTGCAGGGAGCCCTTCAAATGGACTAACCCTAAGGAGTTTGACAAAGTTCACCTGAGAAAAAAGCAGAGTTCTGGCCCTCTAGTGCTTTGACTGTACATTCCGGCCCTAGTTACATCCAAAACTGCATAGAACGTAAGTTGGAAGAACTCAAAACGACGCCATTATTATAAACAAAACAGACTGGCCGTGAGAATATGCGACCGCAATACTCCTGACCCGCGCCAACGACCTGAACGGCGGGCTTATCGATCGTGTTCGCCACTTGCGACAACATGGCTGAACAGCGAACAACTCAGTAGTTGAGCGCTGGTTTAAGCCATGTTTCAGGCCCGCTCGGCGATGGAAGGACATCATGAAGTCCGGAAATCCTTAAGTCTCTAGCACCTCTCAAAGAAACGAGTCGTGTTTCTTGTCATACCTCGTGTCTAAAGCGCCATTTAGCGCTCGTGAAAAATGGACCTTGGTGGACAAGGCGAGCCGGCGGGAAAGTCTGCAATCATTTCGGATCAGAAAAGGGGCAGTGTTGTGAGTTGTGGCCCATTTGCCATCCCGTGCCGTGGTCGAAACGCCCGATATCCGAAGTGCTTCCAGACTTATAATATTTTGCTATAATTTTCGGGCGGGAACTCCATTTCGGATTTGCCATAGAATTTCCCGACATGCTTTGCGACAGTGGCACAGAGGCCCGCTGTGTGTGTTCGGGCACTTGAAATACAGGTTTGGGCCGCTCAAAGTGAGTTCTTGCTGGCCGGCCGAAATTGGGAAAGGCAGGCAAAGGCTGTGAGCCGGCAGCGGAGAACCGGGAGCGCTAATTCCTAGGAGGTCCGCAAAACTAAGCATGGCTGACCAGTATTGGCGATAAAATGGAGCGATTTTGAGGGAATGAACTTTGGTTCGGGATTGTTTTTTTTTTCTTGAACAGGATTTAGCATACAGGCCGAAACTTGGCCATGTGAAGTGAAAAATCAGCATAAAATCGAGAAATTTGTGTAAACTTAGGGATTCATTTTCTCGAGCAGAGACACCGAATTATCTTTTTTTGCATACCTTATTTCTCAAAAACGAAATTCTGAACAATGTTTTGCCATTAGTTTGTAGTTCAAATGCCAAAGAGGAGGCAAATCTAAGCGAGAATAAATAAAAAAACTGGCCTTACGTTCGACATGAGACGGTTATGCACCCAGCCCTTCAAATGTCTAACTTGATCAGTATTCATAACAGTAATCCCAAGCGGCACATAGTACACAAAGACAACACGCTGCAGTGCTTTTTTTAGTTTTATTGATGAAAGGAACAACTTGTTTTTTTAATTGCTTTATTGGGTACTCTCTTTAAAGGCAGTGAAACTAACAACATGCGTTTTTTTCGAGTGAAACGAACAATTTGAGTGGTTTAAAGGCAGTGAAACAAACAACATGCGTTTTTTTTCGAGTGAAACAAACAATTTGAGTGGTTTAAAGGCAGTGAAACTAACAACATGCGTTTTTTTTCGAGTGAAACAAACAATTTGAGTGGTTTAAAGGCAGTGAAACTAACAACATGCGTTTTTTTCGAGTGAAACGAACAATTTGAGTGGTTTAAAGGCAGTGAAACTAACAACATGCGTTTTTTTTCGAGTGAAACAAACAATTTGAGTGGTTTAAAGGCAGTGAAACTAACAACATGCGTTTTTTTCGAGTGAAACAAACAATTTGAGTGGTTTAAAGGCAGTGAAACTAACAACATGCGTTTTTTTCGAGTGAAAGAAACAATTTGAGTGGTTTAAAGGCAGTGAAACTAACAACATGCGTTTTTTTCGAGTGAAACGAACAATTTGAGTGGTTTAACGGCAGTGAAACTAACAACTTGCGTTTTTTTCGAGTGAAACAAACAACTTGAGTGGTTTAAAAGGAGTGAAACGAACCAACAGTGCTTTACCACACTTGTCTAAACACAAGTCCGTGGCGAAGAAACGGCAATTTTTGAATAATTTCAGTATTTTGTCAGTCACGCGCTTTCAAATAAAAAGACTGGATATTTTCAAAATTTGTTCCAGCGATTTATCTTAGACCTCTCATCCGATGGACTTCAAACTTTACCAATCTTATTTTCTAGACGAGAGCTAACATTCCACCAAAAATGAGGGTAATCGAAGGAACTCAATTTTTTCCATACATTTCTTCTAAATTTATAGGGAATGTATGGAAAAATGGAAAAAAAAAATGTTTCTCCGATTTCGCTGATTTTTAATGGACAATTACCTCTTATCTGGCAAATGAGTCTGACAAAGTTTGAAGTCCATCGGATGAAGGGTCTCAGAGAAATTGCTGGAACAAATTTGAAAGTGTCCAGCTTTTATATGAAGGGCTCCCTGCAACAACGTCCTGAGTGCGTTTTTGGTAACTTTCACTAAAATTGTATGTTTTAGGCCTTTTAAAGCACAGTTTTGTCAAATTAATGATTTATTATTGTTAAGGTACTTAAAACAGCTCCAAAATGGGGAAGAAAATCCACATCTTTGAGAAAATGTTTTGGGCCCCTATGACACCCTATGGCTCCCAGGACACCCTATTTATCTTTTCAAAATAAAAAATTATTCTGTTTGAAGATAGAAGATTTGTTGACCTGGATTAAATCCTTTCAGTCATATGTACATGATCCAGTCATAATTTTGGCAAGTGAGTCCCTTTGGAGGCCAAAAATCCAGGATTTCCGTGAAAATTTTCCAAAAACGCACTGAGGACGTTATTGCAGGGAGCCCTTCAATTGAGCTCTTCGCAGGAAAATGAAAGACGTGGATCTGGCTGCACTTGCCAGAGACCTGGGATTTGTTTTAAAATCGGAGCAAAAGGAGGCAGTTCGTTCGCTTCTCAGTGGAAGAGATGTTTTAGGTGTGCTACCAACCAGCTTTGGAAAAAGCCTAATTTATGAATTGTTTGTTTTGGCAAAGAATTTGGTCTCGCCAAATGTTGCAGCTTCTTCGTTACCAGTCGAACGGCGCACAATTGTTGTCATCTGCCCACTAAAGAGCATCATTGATGATCAGATAACGTCGAATGAATTTAACCTTTCTGCTACCGAACTGAAGTTCAAAGGAGAGACGTTAAATGCTGTTTGGAATTGTGAAATTCAGGTCGTTTACACAGCTGCGAACAAGTATTAAACGAGAAGTTTACATCAATGTTGAAGGATGAATACTGTCCTTTTCGTCGCTCGTTGTCACTTGTTATAAAAGGTGACAGGCCTAACACAAATCCTCCTCATCGCTAAAAAACCATTTTAGACCAGCTTTAGAATAAGTCTATCCCGAGTAGGGGCCTGAGAGATTTTTCCTTTTGGATCAAAATAAAGATATAACAGGCCTTTGTTTCTAAATGTTATCGTTTCTTTAATCTTAGGAAGAAATCTATAGCTGTGATACTGACAGGAGAAATTTACACTTTCCAGAGACGTTTAGAACATTAAGTTATGCGTCGTTTATTTGATAGCTCTTGGCATAACAATGGGTTTTTTTTTCGGCTCACTTTTAAAGAGTTGCAAGATCAGTAGTAGCCGCTAAAAGTAAGATTTATTCGCCACTTAGGATCAGTTCATTTCTCAGTCCATGATTTAATGTGAGGGGAAGTCTGCGGTAAGCATAACTTGCGAGATAGTGTTTCTTCATCACATTCAACCAATGGACAAATAGATCTTTTTTCTTTCTTTAAAAAATTAACTGATTGAAAGTCTCACCCCGTAGGGTAACTACCGCACAACTGTTATGTTTCCCAACTCTCTGCATGTTGCAGCTGTCACAGAAAGGACATGTTAAACACATGTTTGATGATGGAAGGTAACGATTTGAAAGAAAATCATGAATATTCACTGCACAAATAAAACAAATGATGTGCAGAACCAGTATTCTGTATTATTAACACCATATTTCTTCAAATAATAAAATAGAATATGATACAATGTAATGATCTGTTTTAAAACTGAGACTTCACTGACATAGAAAGACGAATACAGGAAAATACTGTTTAACAGAGTGTAGCTATAAAAAAGTAATAATTTACATACATCTACATGTATGTAAATGATGGTATGATACAGACGCAAAGTTTACAAATTACTTAAAAATACTGAACATTAAATTTAATAAATGTAACTTTATTAAAACATCGAAAACTGAGGACATTCAAGCAAGTGAAATGAATTAAGCACAAACCTACAGAAACCCACTGTCCATCACAGTCCAGTGAAACAGTCGGTGGAATTGGCTTAAAAAATCCACCTTTAAAGGCATTGCGATCATGAAATGGGAGAATTTCATGAACTGATTGGTCGCAAGGACCACACAATTGCATGTGCATGTGGCAATCATGGCAACGAATAAAGGCTGCATTTTTTAAGCATTTCATGCAGATGTTCCCTCCTGGATCAACTCCACAACTGGAAAGAACAGCATTAAAAAGGCTGTGTCGTACAGCTGCCCAGCTTTCATTCAAATTTGATATTCGCTGGCCCCAGTTCTGATTTGATGGTGCCTTGTTTGCACGCCACTCTTTCAAGAGACCGTCTGCTGCTTCCAAAGCACGAGCTAAATCCCCTAGTAAAAGAAAACAATATTTAACTGCAGTTAAGTGTCTAGTGGAAGATGTGGTACCCATTTTCCTTTACACACAGTAGTTCAAAAGCCATGTTATGCTATAATCCCCAATTAAAAGTTAACCAACGCTTTCATCTCACTCGTTAAAAATGTTTTTAAAAGCTGCTTTTAAGCTAAAAGTAAAGAAAAGTCTAAGTCAAAACTAAGGAGGGAAATGCTTATTGGTTAGTAATTAAACTTGAATCAAACTTCACGTTAACCCATAATTAGCTTAATTGGGCTTTGAACAACCGGGCCCTGGTTTTGACTGTACCTGAAACAATCTTCAGCTTAAAAGTGAAACTGAAACGTAATAAAATGTTAACTTTACAGGCACATACTTGTGGCAGCTATGGATGGTGATGCTGGTTCTTCAACAACAGCTGTGCCATCATCTAGAATAATCATGGTAGAAATTAAGTGAAGCTACTTTGATTGATAACAATACATCATTAGTAAACATTGCTAAAACTTTATACTGAGGTTACATAACCTGTTTATGGCAGTGTGAGTTTCATTCTTAAAAGAAAAAGTTACATGACATTTTTATGACTCCATGTCATCATTTTTAAATGTAAATCTAAAAGATTGTTTTAAAATATTTAGCTAAATTTTCTGTTATGGTGGAGTTTTATTCTGCAATGAAGTTGATGAAACTACAAGGAATATGATCATGAAACAGTCAGTCATACCACGTTTACATGACACTGGGATGAGTTTTCATCACGGAATGAAAATCTCAATCTGATACAGTGACCAGGGTGAACTCACACCGGTATGACTCACTCTGCTATGCAATTTTGTGCTGGTATCATGTAATCGAATGCAGGGCTACAAGAGGTAACCGGGGATGAACTCATACCAGAATGAAACTTGTACCGGTATCATGTTAACACGTGGTTAACACCTCCTAACTAGTACTGGCAAGATGGAGTACGTGTATATGTTACTAGTAGATAACGTGGATCTAATATATTTCTTAGACTGCCTGTATATCAGCCGATTGCCACCAAAGTTAACCTGAGATATCAGTTCCCGTCTTTTCGTCAGGGAAACTGACCCTACAATCCACAAGGGTTCTGCTTGGGGTAATTTTTCTATTGTTCTATTATTTCTAAGGCTATTGTAAAGAAAAAGCTACTTTCCCTAAGGAAACCTCATATTTCCCTAGATAAAGTGGGCCCGCATATCCACGGGTAAATAATAATTTAAACTTACAGTGTAGGTGTAAATGGTAAAACACTACATTACATAATTTAATAGTACTGACCTGCTGAAACAGTCGCGGTATTTGAGATGTTGTCAAAATCAAATTCATCATCTTCCGGCTCTTGCACTGACAAATCCACATTTCCAGTTACGCTTCTTGGCTTATATTTACTGTGCATAATACACCTTCCTGTTAACGAATCTTTAAAGAAATGGTACGTAGATTCCGCTCTAGGTGTTCTCTTTTTCGAGGAAGACGAAGGAGAGGCTAATTGACTGTGATCTTTCGCCAGTAACCTTTTTGCTTTCTCCATTACACCAGTAAGCTTAAGTCCTTCTGATGGCTTTATTTGCTTACTACCGCGGTCTAAATAAAGGAAAATTGAATTCACAGTTCATGTGGTGATAAGGATTACTACCACACATTTTTAAAAGTTTATAAAAGAAAAAGAATTATCTTGTATAAAGCAAATACTCACTCTGCGGTAGCTCCGCCATGGCTGTATGGCCCTTCAGTCAGGCCCGGTCTAACACGACCACAACACCACGCCAAATTATCGATATCTGTTAATTTGGTGTCAGATAGCATTTATCGATATCAGTTAATCTCGTCCTGGAGGACATGTTGGCTCAAAACCCAAAACTGACCAGTACCAGCTCCCATTTATTTTATTTTAGGAAGACTGGGCACAAAGTACAAGTTAATGAAAGAGACTGGGAACAAAAATGTCTCAACTTTTGGGGCTATTGCCAGCAAGCAACCCAACCTTTCCAGTCAAACCAGAAATTCCATCTCTCCCTCCCACAACGTTAAAATTTTGTAGTGCATCCTCCCCCGAGCTTCGCGAGGTTCTGCGAGACACGTATTTCTAGTTATGGATATGGAAGTACCGGTATCTCTAGTGGTCATGTCTATGGCAAATGGCTCCATTTCTGCTAGTTGTTCTGTGAAGTCAGCGGTTTCTTCCAGCTTGAAGCCTTCCTTGGCCGTGTTCACATATTCTTCTCCACTGTTAGTGTCCTTTTTGACCCTTAGATTTGCAAATTTGCAAGTCTTGTCTATTTGAACACAGTCAACCCACTCCTCGCAAAAGACAGCTGTTATGGAACCTGTTGGGTCCACAAGAGTGGCACTTGATTTCGTGAGATTGCCTTTTTGTACTTTGACTACCTTTAAATTGACCAACTGTTGAGGGGAGGTCAACTTAGGATTCAATGGTTACAATGTGACTTTCCAAAGAATCAACTGGTTTGAATGCTAGTCAGGGCCTCTGATAGGGTGCGATAAAAAATCAGAAATTGTGCGATATTTTCAGGGTAGATTGTGCGATAAGAAAGGACTATTATGCGATAAATTATGCAAATTATGCAATTTTTTCCTCAACTATTTTAAGCTTGTTTGACTAGGATTCTGAGAGAGAGAACCACTTTTGTGCTTCTCTAACGACGATTTATTTATTTTCATAAAGGAACAAAAAAAAACATTTATGAGTGAATTGCCATAAAAATTTAATTATGACACATAATTATATACCAAACTGAGGTATTATGCACCACCTTGGCTCAAAGTTGGTAAATTTTTGGTTGTTTTCTATTGCAGTATTTGCTGTTCACATCACTGAAGCTTTTTCATTGCAGATTCCCCCAGGCCATTCAATAGATATAAAGCACTTGGCTATTCACTTGGGTATTTTCCTCTCAGTATAATAAAGAAAGAAAGAACTAGGAATTGGCAGTGGCATGGGTATATCAAATATGCATATTTGCATCAACACAGTGACTTGCCACCAATTTATTCCAAACTAACTTGAATACCCAAATAATGTTATGTTCTCTTAACTGTAGTCCTCGATTTGAACCCACAAGGTCACACTGCCCCATTACATTATCTTCAGTTCACAAATAGCTGATAATCATAAATCGTAATTATATTTCCACATCCAGTGTCAAGAGGTAAAATAGCTAGATCCAGTCTCATTTGTAAAGATCAACAAAGTAATCATTTGTATTTTTTCAGTTGTTAAACACATAACTATTGTCATAACTATAATCTATAAAATATTATTCACATTTATATTTAACAGAAACTTGCATTGTATTACTTGAAAAAATCAAAAAAGAGCATCTTGAATCAGATAAACCCATGTCAGAAGGCTTACTGTGCTGGACTGTTAAATTCACATTTCAAAATGACAAAAACAACTTGAACAAAAGACTGTGAATATAAATGAGTAAACATGACTAATGATCGCAAATATACATGCAGTGCATAATCCATGCTTCTCCTTACAATCATTAACTCTTGCTTTTGTTACTGTGATGACAAATTAACATATACCTTAGGTATATTGTACTTAAGTTTCTTTGAATTTAGCTTGACATTAGAGTCATGCCATATCTAAGCACTTTTGACTTTATCAAAACTTGTCACTTGTTAATGTACCGTATATCAAAGACCTATAACCTGATGTACAAGCTAGATGTAAGTCCAATAGTCCCATAAAAATGATCGGAACAGCTAAAACTAATCTCCACTACATGACTGGAGCTTGTCTTTCCATAAAGGACAACTCAACACTTAATGAGAACCCTGTATCATTGAAATATGACAATAAAAGAGAATTTATAATATACTGTTTGTGTTGAATGTGTCAACATAATATTAAACAGTGTTATTGAGTTCCTTTTCTGCTTTTCCTCAACCACTGGTACACTTGCTCCACTTCATTTAGCTGTGGAAAACTGAAAGGGCCAACACCCACAATGACAGTAGGGCCAAAAAATATGCATGAACTATGAACAGTATCAATGTCATCTCGTCTTGGCCAGTTAAAAACCCTCTCACCACTGCTAACAGTTGAGTGCAAGAACTTGAAACTGACTGAAGAATCGCCATCAGGACTACCAAGTGCACGCCAAAATAGTAGCTTTTCTGATACTCAACAGCATAATACTGGTTTGCCTGGATAGATGGCGGCGTAAAGCTGTGCAGCTCTTGCTCATGCAGTTCCAATATCATGTGGCATCGAAAGGCATGAACACTGTTAATGCTGGGAACTGGTGACTGAAGGACCAAGGACCTTGCACAAAAGCAGAGAAATACACCACAGTCACAGCCATTCTGCTGTTGAGGAACATCTTTCGGGGTGTTGGTTGCAAACAGCCACTGCTTTATGTCTATGTTGTTGTCAATTTCCTTCAGTATTCTCCACATCTTAACAACAGCATCTTCTGTGGATGGCTTAGTAAAAGAACCTGCCATGCTGTCCAAAACAAAAATTTGCTTCTCTTTAGGAATAACAACAAGAAGAAACCAATGCCTACTCTGGCCAGGGTTGCAAGGGACCAGAACAATGTCCTGTGCCATCAAAGGAGCTTTTCCTTTCAGTGATTCTTTTGATGAACCTTTTCTGAAACCCTTCTCAAATAACTCCCACTCCAAAATTTCGACTTGTGTTCCTGTGACCATTCCCTTGGTTGCAATGAGGTGCAAATAAGCATCAATGACAAAGTTTGTGAGGTAATTATCGGAATCTTGTGTTTTGCGCCCATAACATAACATAACAACATAACATAACATACACTTTATTTTACAATGCTAGCCACTACAAACTTATAAACTTTGAAGATCTTTATCATCAAGGATGCTGTTTCCTTTAAACGTGACAGTTCCATTCAGTACACAACTTAAAAAAGGTTGTCTGTGTTCTGGGAAAATGCAGGCGGCTTCATTGTTGAACTTTTGGGCTGTCAGCTGATGGATTCCATAATTCACTTTCATGCCATTGCCTGGTGAGTGCTGTTGTGTGTTTAAAGGGAGTTGGCTTTTTTCACAAGCATTGTGCTCCTCTTTGACTTTAGTAGCATCAAGAAGTCTACCCAGAGTGGGAGTAGTACTGTAGCTCTTCCAGACCTCTAATTTTATTGGCCCCGTAGTACTGTAGCTTCTATTGTGTTTAGGTCTAGGGCTATTGTTTGTGTTGTTTAACCTATTGTTTCGTTAACCAGTCACTGAGCTTGTTTGGAAAGGTACAGTCTCTCCCCAGAGTGGAACTTCTGAAAAGATTCCCAGGTGTTGCACTTGATTTCTTCTCTTTTGGTTCTGTCTCAGTACCTTCTGGAGCCACGCCACGCCACGCCACTCTTCTTTCTCTTGCTCTCTTTTGGTGCTAGACCAGGCTGAGACTGTTGGTGCATTTCCCGGACAAAGGAAAGCCTTGGGAAAACTCCTGCTTCATCTGGCAATGGAAGTTTCTTTTCAGGGACGATTTTTGGGGTTTCTTTTCTCACATTTTGGCTGCTTGGTGGGTTTTCCTGCTTGTGTCTTTCCTCTTCAATGGATGATTTAGCACAGAGATTCCAATTCAGGAAATGTAACGCTTTAATTGTATTTTGATCAAGCGATCTTCGCTTTTCATCCAGGATCTCACTATAGGCAGAAAATGATCGCTCAACATCATAAGATCCAATAGTTGTTGTAGTGTAGCAAGATGCCAGCATGAAGAGTTCAGGCAGGGTGCTTGCCTTTGCCTTCCAGAACAAAGTCAGGTAAAAGCTTCCATCTTTACTTTGTTTTACAGCAAGAGGGCCAAGGTGGTCTACATACATTTCCCACTCGTTCTTTGGAACTTCTTCAATACCAGGGATGCTGTCAAATAAGCTGAGGTCATGCTCCACATCAATTAGATTTCGCGGAAAAATATGTTCCAATGCGTCTGCCGTTTCACAGAGAATGTCGTTCCAATCTTTCTTTTCGTTCACTTTTTTGCTTTTCGCCGCTTTATAAATCGTAAGGCTTTCCTCGCCATCACCGTGAAATTTAAGCACAATGCTAACAGGAATTTTTTCCATACACACACCGAACAATAAAGGCAAGCCAGCATAGTCTCCCAACTCCTTCAGCACACACGCTTCATGCCTTGCCTCTTGCTGCAACATCTTCAAAGTGCGACTTTCGTCGTCTTGACGGATTCTTTCTTTATATTCTTTAACCACAACACGAATATTACGAAACATGCCTGGATAACATTTGCCAAACGTACCAATGCCGATAGATTTAGCCCCGGTGATACGTTTGACATTCTTCAATTCCTTCAAATCTGAACCAATGTTGGATTTTGTGGCACTACTTTTTGCCGCTTGGGTTAGACGTTTGTCGCCAGCTGCTTTTCTTTTCTTTGCCGTTTCTTGGTTAAGCTTTAAAGCGGCAGAAACCATCATTTTCCCTCTCGAGTCCTTTTGTTGCAGTTCTTTTCTTTCGACCTGGCGAGGGCGGAAATCAGTTGCTTGGACATTTTTTTTCTTGTCTTCTGCTGCCTCGTGTTCTTTTTTGGTATGCTCTCCTCTTTCTCCTTTTCTTTTGCTCATTTCTTAGTTTCTAAAAATGAGTTTTTGCTCAGTCGACAACTCGCGCTCTCTCAATTTCCTCTTTTTGTTACTGATGGCTTCCATTCCTAACAGACCGCAAAGAACAGCAGAAAGAGAACTTTAAGAAATCTAAATTCACAGGAAACAAAGGCAGCTTTAAGGCATTCCAAAGGGTCGATTGTTTTACAAGGAAAGGATAAATTTTGTCTTATTGGTTACATGAACAATAGGAACACTGATCAAATGTAGGTGTCATTTTTTCAACAACCATATCACCAGTGATTTTTAAACATGGCTGACATATATTTTCGTTACGACGAATGTTCTAAAAAGTTGAAAACATTTACAGCTTTGTTAAATCACTACGAACAACACCATTTCAATAAGGAACGCCCAGACAGAGCAGTATTTCTGCAAGATGATAAAGAGGTCCTGGTGATGTCGCCTTAAAACTTAAGAAGCGTCGCCGAATAAGAAGAATACAAATCATGGTTGGTTGGCATCACCGAACCGTTAAACGGAATTTACCGCCAGCAGCACAAAAGTAAGTTCCCTTGAATGAGGGAAACTATTTCACAAAAAAATTCACATTAAAGGTTCCACATGACATTTAGTTCGCACACACTCATGCCCTCCAGTGAGAAGGGAAGTGATGTATATGCCGCTTAAAAAGTAACGGAAAATTAGTCAAACTTCGGGGCCAGAAGGTCTATAGCATATTGGGGCTACACATCATTTTGTTATTTACATTTAAATGAATCACAATTCTATCGAGTGCATTGAATACTAACTTTGTGGGCGTGAGGAACAAACTAGAAGCATCCCTCTAATACATATATAGATACATATAATAAGCAATGTAAAATTGGTTCACACAAAAAATACTTGAGATGATTTATAATCTAGTGCTACTTAGTTATGTAAACGGCTGTTTCGAAATCAAACAACATGGACTGCAGCGTAGTGCAAACAGCAGAGAAACAACATACAGCTTATAATCAACAACAATACAGTAATTTGTGATCTGCATTATTGTTTTGAGTGCCTCATGTCACCCAGACCCATGGAAAGATGGAGGAACTAAAGGGTATAGAAAACTCAATGATGGTGTGGAAAAATACTTCCCCTTTATTTTTCAGTTCATTTATACTATCGGGCCCATGATACCAACACTTAAATTCCAACTCAATTCCCGATGTACATCTACATTTACCATTAGCCACAACATCAATAACACAGATGTATTGCAATACCCTGTGATAAAATGTCACTGCAGTACTTGTTATAAAGTTGTCTTCCTCTAGGGCTTTCAAGTATGATGTATGAGAGTAATGTTTTGAAAAATTAACTATAATCATTAAAATATCACAATCTTAGGCCAAAATTCTTTGAATTGTTTTAATGTAAAGACTTGTCCCAGGTAACGGTGGAACATACTGTATAGGGTCTCCAAATCATCAGTTACACCAGCCCTGGGATGCTCTGGATAACCTATTTCACAGTTTAATCTCCTCCTGTGTTCCTGGCTTTCGATGTTGGCTGTCAGCTCGACTAAAGTTTCTATTGAAAAACCTTGCACACAATCAACAGGCCTAGGGAAACATTCAGTGCATCGTTAAGACGGGGGCTAAAAAATTCACTACCCCATATCAGATTGCATAGTTAAATTCACAGCATCTGTGGACGGGGTAATTAATCGGCAAGACGAGGAAGGGAATTTTTAAAACGTGTTTATAATATTATAAAAATGAAACTAAAAAAACAAACAGAAAAATTATACCCCATCGGACAAAAGGGGCCAAAACTGGAGCCCCATTACAGAACTGGAAGGTCTAAAATGGGACCCTCATTATGGAATTGCGCCCATTGAAACATGTCGATCGAAGATGCAAATTTTGCTGTCAATCAAATGTTCCCCTGTGTAAAGCTATTATTTCTAGGCGAAAAATAGGTGCAACAAGTCTATTAATCAGCAGACAATAGAAGAACAATGCGTCTCTCGCAAGGATAATTCGGTCAAGTTTATTGACGCATGTTGCGTGACTGCATCACAAAAGCGATTCGCACTACATTGCACTACAAGCCCGTGCTTTCCTTGAAATTTCTATTAAACAAACATACATTGTATTGTCTTGAAAAGGATATTTTAATGCCAAAAATTGATCAATTAGAACACATAGACCAGTGTCCTTGATGCGTTTGTCTACAAAAAGTGACAAATGTTAATATGAAACTTGTTACGCATCGAAAACGTAAACGGTATTTGGGTAAGGTATTGAGAGACTGAATAAAATATCTTCATTGAAACTCGGTCAAGAATAATAATATTACTGAAATATTTATACCAGTAGTTAGTAACAAGAATTTAACTGATCCATCGCAACTACTTTTTGTCGCCCGTGAGTTCAGAATTATTTGCATACGCAACTAATGAAGTGAAACTTAAACCTCTGATTTGAAAAGTACCTTGTAACGCATACATGGTGTATCGGCTTCTCAAAACGGGAATGTTGAATGAAATTGTCATTATTTTTTTCAAGTTAATGACAAGTAAGAGATACGAAGAGTAAAATAGCATGCAAGACTTTCACGTGTGAGATTGTTTTAGTTTTGTCGGGTTGTAATACATTTGCATACCGACAAAAACAACGTCAAGCGAAATTCGAAACCTTTAACACAACGCATTCGCTTTATTCGCATCGCCCATGAAAAGCTAAAAATGTTTCACTACACAGGATTTAAAATCATTTATCTTCTAAGTAGAAATACATAAATTCCGGACTTACGGGTTTTGTTAAAAGTGCAAGATTATAAAACCAAAGTCGAATACGTAACGCAAAACTTGCATCTTTCCGTTTCTATTGTCTTGCAGAAGCAATGTGGAAAACCTCCAGGATAATTTCAAGACATCACAAAAGAAACCGCAAGAAGCGGTATCCTTTGACAGCGCGCAAAACATCATGGGTACCCCACATTTTTCGGCCGACGGTTTTCAATGGGCGCAATTCCGTAATGTGTCCAGGGGCACATACCTGTGGAGTGTATAATAAAAAAAAATGTATCAATATATCAAATTACCTGTTGATGTCAATTGTCGAGAAGTCAGGATTCTCACGGTACCATGGCATCCAGTCATCTATTACCTAGTTCAACATCTCATAATTATACTTTGAATGCTGCAGCTGGGAAAGACCTCTTCCATCTGAAGCTTCATGCCAATTCGCTATTTTTCTGATATTTGGTGCGCACTGAAGTATGGGAAGTGTAAGCTAGAGTTACCAGGCTCTTCTGGGGGCAACTTCGCGCGAAGTACTCAGTTTTTAACTTACATGAATGGGGTTAGTTTCTAGAGAAACTGTGGTGCTGCGTCGGTGGGGGGATGAAACACGAGAATTTAGTTTTATCGACTGAGTCGATAAGGTAAATTGACCACCGTAAAAAGATTCAAATAGCTGACGTTTCGAGCGCTAGCCCTTCGTCGGAACGAATCAAGGAATTGTGGGTAGTGTGTGGTTTTATATAGTAAGCGGTGGAGCTACGCTATTGGTGGAAATTTGGTGACGTGAAAAACAAATGTAGATTAGTTGAATGAAAAGCGTTCGTTGATTCCGTGGGGTTTGAGAGTGCCGATTTGAAAGATGATTTTTTGTTCTAGGTTTTTACGGCTTTCTGTGTTACCCTGGTGTAGGGAAAGGCCGCAGATTGTCATGTGTTGTTTAGAATGGTTAGTAAGATTAAAATGGCGCGCGACTGGTTTGGATGCGTCTTTGTCATTTTTTTCAACGTCTCGGAGATGTTCACGAAAACGGTCGCCCAGTCTCCTCCCTGTTTCGCCAATGTATATCTTTTTGCAAAAAGTACATGTAATGCAGTAGATAACATTTACGGAGGTGCATGTAAAACGATCAGTGATTTTAATAGATCGTTTGGGTCCTGTTATTTTGTCCGCGTTGTGAATGAAAGGACAAGTGTTACATCGTGTGCGTGTGCATTTGAAAGTTCCCGGTACATCGTCAGATTTCAGTGCGCTCGTAACTAGAAAGTTGCCTATGTTTTTGTCACGTTTGAATGAAATTAGTGGGGGTTGTGAAAAAATTCTGCCAGTTTCGGGGTCGTTTTGGAGTAATTTGAAATTTTTTAAAATGATGCTTTTGACTGTGTTGTTGTGTGGGTGGAAAGTGAGGGTGAATGGAATTCTCTCGTTCTCTTCCTTCTGTGGCGTTTGTAGTGCTGACTGTCTGTCGATCTGTTGTGCACGTTGTTGGCCCGTATTAACAACAGAGTCAGGGTACCCACGTTTCTTGAAAAACTGGCACATTTCTTCTGATTTGTTGGAAAAATCAGAGTCATCACTACATAGACGTCGAAGTCTGAGAAATTGAGAATACGGAATGGCGTTTTTAACGTGCGATGGATGTGAGGATGAATGTAACAGATAACTGTGGGAATCTGTAGGTTTGTAGTGCACACTTGTGGATAAACTGTTACCGTTGATTGAAATATTAATGTCAAGAAAAGCGACTGAGGTTTCGGAAATTTCCCAGGTATATTTTAGAGCTGGATGAAAAGTATTGACAGAAGTTATGAATTGATTAAGTTCCTCTTTACTGGAAGAGGTAGCGCCAATGCAATCATCGATGTAACGGCCGTAGAGTTCGGGTTTGGTTCCGTGGTACTGATTAAAAAATTTGTCTTCGATGTGGCCTACAAAAAGGTTAGCGTAGCTTGGTCCCATTTTGGTGCCCATGGCGACTCCATTTACTTGTTTGTAGTAGTTTTGGGAAAATGAAAAACAGTTAAGTGTCAAAACTAATTCGGCTAAGCGGAGCAGTGTTTCTGAGCTTGGGTTTTGAATGGAGCGCTGGTCGAAAAAATATTTTAGTGCTTGAAGTCCTTCGTCATTGGGGATGACGGTATATAAAGAGGTAATGTCCATAGTGAAAATTAATTTGTTTTCGCTGGCAAAACTGAAATCCCGGAAAATTTCGAGTGCGTGATTGGTGTCCTTAATGTACGAGGGTAGTGATTTGGCAATGGTGAATAGTGATTTGGCAACCTTTACCGACAAGAGGCTTTTCGGCAACTTTCTGACACCGCTTTCTATGCCAAAGTTGATAAAGATCTCACTTCTACCAACCAAAAAATTGTCAAAGAAACTATCCAAGACCTCATTACTAAACAACAATTACCAGTTACCGCCAACAATCTCATCATCACTACTCCTAGAACCTCACGCGTTTATTTCAAACCTAAAATTCATAAACCAAACAATCCGGGCCGACCCATTGTTTCCGCTTGTAGCTGTCCTACCGAACTAATTTCTAGCTATTTAGACAAAATCATGGCCCCCATTGTCAAATCACTACCCTCGTACATTAAGGACACCAATCACGCACTCGAAATTTTCCGGGATTTCAGTTTTGCCAGCGAAAACAAATTAATTTTCACTATGGACATTACCTCTTTATATACCGTCATCCCCAATGACGAAGGACTTCAAGCACTAAAATATTTTTTCGACCAGCGCTCCATTCAAAACCCAAGCTCAGAAACACTGCTCCGCTTAGCCGAATTAGTTTTGACACTTAACTGTTTTTCATTTTCCCAAAACTACTACAAACAAGTAAATGGAGTCGCCATGGGCACCAAAATGGGACCAAGCTACGCTAACCTTTTTGTAGGCCACATCGAAGACAAAATTTTTTAATCAGTACCACGGAACCAAACCCGAACTCTACGGCCGTTACATCGATGATTGCATTGGCGCTACCTCTTCCAGTAAAGAGGAACTTAATCAATTCATAACTTCTGTCAATACTTTTCATCCAGCTCTAAAATATACCTGGGAAATTTCCGAAACCTCAGTCGCTTTTCTTGACATTAATATTTCAATCAACGGTAACAGTTTATCCACAAGTGTGCACTACAAACCTACAGATTCCCACAGTTATCTGTTACATTCATCCTCACATCCATCGCACGTTAAAAACGCCATTCCGTATTCTCAATTTCTCAGACTTCGACGTCTATGTAGTGATGACTCTGATTTTTCCAACAAATCAGAAGAAATGTGCCAGTTTTTCAAGAAACGTGGGTACCCTGACTCTGTTGTTAATACGGGCCAACAACGTGCACAACAGATCGACAGACAGTCAGCACTACAAACGCCACAGAAGGAAGAGAACGAGAGAATTCCATTCACCCTCACTTTCCACCCACACAACAACACAGTCAAAAGCATCATTTTAAAAAATTTCAAATTACTCCAAAACGACCCCGAAACTGGCAGAATTTTTTCACAACCCCCACTAATTTCATTCAAACGTGACAAAAACATAGGCAACTTTCTAGTTACGAGCGCACTGAAATCTGACGATGTACCGGGAACTTTCAAATGCACACGCACACGATGTAACACTTGTCCTTTCATTCACAACGCGGACAAAATAACAGGACCCAAACGATCTATTAAAATCACTGATCGTTTTACATGCACCTCCGTAAATGTTATCTACTGCATTACATGTACTTTTTGCAAAAAGATATACATTGGCGAAACAGGGAGGAGACTGGGCGACCGTTTTCGTGAACATCTCCGAGACGTTGAAAAAAATGACAAAGACGCATCCAAACCAGTCGCGCGCCATTTTAATCTTACTAACCATTCTAAACAACACATGACAATCTGCGGCCTTTCCCTACACCAGGGTAACACAGAAAGCCGTAAAAACCTAGAACAAAAAATCATCTTTCAAATCGGCACTCTCAAACCCCACGGAATCAACGAACGCTTTTCATTCAACTAATCTACATTTGTTTTTCACGTCACCAAATTTCCACCAATAGCGTAGCTCCACCGCTTACTATATAAAACCACACACTACCCACAATTCCTTGATTCGCTCCGACGAAGGGCTAGCGCTCGAAACGTCAGCTATTTGAATCTTTTTACGGTGGTCAATTTACCTTATCGACTCAGTCGATAAAACTAAATTCTCGTGTTTTAACTTACATACTCACTAGGGAAACGTTTTATAGTTGCATTGAAGTGGCCATTGAAGTACGAAGTTGATTTTATGGGAGGAGGCGATCACTGTGCCGTTTGGGGGTGTGACAATGACCGTCGTTATCCACAGTGGTAAGTTCTGATTTAGGTCGGTTTACAGAGTTGTTTCTCTAATGAATGAAATAACATTCCCGAGTTGTATCTAGGAAACAGCATGAAGTCTCGTTAATAAACGTTTCTTTCGTTAGGATCATTCAAATGGACCACGTCGACTGTGTTAAATTTCATTCCTGTCGGAATGCTAAGCACTTTCCTCATTGGAAAAAAATACTAAATCGAGCCGACCCAAAATTCCGCGTAACAAGCAACACAAAAGTATGTTCTAACCATTTTCAGTATGGACGATCAACAGATGATGATTCACATCCCAGTCTTTACCTGAAAGGATATCCTGGGATTTCAGTACCTTACATTAAAAAACCTACGAGAAGAATGTTGTCTTACTCAAGCGTACATGTTCCAAGTCCGCGGTCCCGTAATCTTGGTAATGAATATACAACTACAACGAGTCAAGGTTGCAACGAGACAACACCAAACAAATTTGAAGATGAGCTTCACCAGAAATCGCCCCCCAAACTCGAACAGATTCTTCAGGAACACAACTATGCTGTGTTGAATCAGGAAAACTCATCAGCTGCAAGATGTATGCCATTTGATTCCATTCATTTGATGGTTGTATGTTAAATCATCGAAAAAGGATAAGCAATTTGGAATACGAGTTGCAAAAGGCTCGGGAGCTAACAAAACGTTTACAAACGGAGAACGAGGCTCTTAAGCAGAAGGGATTTAGCATTGATGACCTAAAACACGACGACCATTTGGTTGAGCTTTACACAGGAATATCCAGTTATGATGTATTTAAATTTTTGAGCTTGAAGTTGGAAGGCAAAGCAGCCAAGATGCAGTATTACATGGGCACGAACTCTCATAAATGCAAGAGGTATCAAGTCAATGACAGTCATGCAAAACCAGGAAGGAAAAGAGCTTTGTCAGTAGAAAATGAATTACGCATGGTCTTAGCACAGTTGCGGCAAGGATTATCCCTGGAGGATCTCGCATTCAGATTTAAGGTGTCAGCAAGTGGTGCTTCAGTGATCATTTCTACTTGGGTACCATTTTTGGCAAGAGAACTAGCAAGTTTAATTTACTGGCCTCAAAAAGAAGAGATACAACGTTTTTACCTTGAAGCCTTCAGGCCGTTTCCAAATGTCTGTTCAATCATAGACTGTACTGAAATTTACTTAGAACGGCCCTCTATGGCAGATACACAGGCCCTTACATATTCTACATACAAGAGCCACAACACTGCCAAGTACTTGGTAAGACAACTACAAAAATTATTATTTTTATGTAAGCTATTTTTTTCTGTTCTAATAGAACATGTCCATTAGACTGGTCTGTCCTAATTTTCTAAAAGCTTATTAATAAGCTATTTTTCTGTCCAAAGTTTTCCAAAACCTTAATAGCATAACATTACATAATATTTTATAGTAAATATTATAATATTAATATATTTGGTTATAATATAATTGCAGATTTCCCTGACTCCAGCCGGAGTGGTTTCCTTTGTATCTAAAGGATATGGTGGACCTTCCTCAGACCGCCATATATTTGAAGACTGTGGTGTACTCTCAAAATTTAAGAAACATACAGGGTGTATGGTTGATAGAGGATTTAATGTACAAGACCTCCTTCTTGTCAAACAAGTCAAATTATACATGCCTCCATTTACTAAAGGTAAAAGCCAGTTTACCAAAGAGAAAGTTCAAACTGGTCAAGCTATAGCGAAAGCACAAATTCATGTAGAAAGAGCTATTGAAAGAGTCAAAAGGTTCAGGATTTTCAATTCTGTGATACCCCTGACCATGAAAGATTTGCTTGATGACATTGTTGTCACATGTTCGGCCCTAACTAATCTTATGTCCCCTTTGATACAGAATTAAGGACAAAGGTAATTTTACCCACATCAAGTTTCCATGTTCTCTGTAAATGTCATTGTAAGATATGAGTTAAGAAAAGGCATTACCTTGTTGGACTTTAAATCTCATAGGTAGGTGGTTCAAGGCCTGCATGGTCTCTGTCACTGTGATGTTTCCATGGACAAGTAACTTTGCTACATGTACATGTTATCTCTCTCCACCCTGGTGTATAAATGGGAACTGAAAACATGATGCCCGGGGTAACCCTGAGATGGACTAGCATCCCATCCAGGGTGGAGTAGCAATACTCCTGACTATGTGGGCTACCTGTGGCTCATGTGCAAGTCACACACAAGCCACAGGCAGCCCAGATGACCAGAGCTTAACCCAGTTACTGTAGCATGTAGAATTTAGGGAGAGGTTACTCGGCAGGCATGGCGTCCGGACGTGCGATGTGACGCTCCATCTAAAACATGGGTTAATAGTGCTTGATTTCTACAACAATTACTGCGTTTTGATGGAAAATCTCGGACTTTTAACCAGTTATCTGTTTTAACGAGAGCTGACAAATTCCTATGGGAAGAAAACGTTCCAAAAGAGGTTCAAGCTCCTCAAACAGCGACGATATGCCCGCAAATCAGGATACTTTGCTTCAGTTAAAGGATGCGATTGACTCCTTGAGACAAGCCATGGAGACGGGATTCGCTGATATGCGATCCGAAATGGACAAGTTGAGATGTGAGCTGAAACTGGAAATCGATCAGATCAGAACGGAAACAAGAGATATGAAACAAAGCTTAGAATCCACCCAACAAGATGTAGACACGATGAAAGAAGAAGCAGAGTCGAATTTAAAGAAGACCAGTGCTGAGGTTGAAGCCCTGCGCAGCAAGATTGCCATCCTAGAAACACAACTAAAAACGGAAATTGAAAATAATACCAGGCTCGAGCAATATACACGACGAGAAAATTTAAGATTCAATAACATACAGGAAACCGAAGATGAAAACTGCAAAAATTTGGTCTACAACATCATTCAGAACGAAATGGATATCGATACCAGTGGTATCAGTTTTCATGCCGTCCATAGAGTGGGAAAAGTAATAGAAGGTAAATGTAGACCAATAATTACACGATTTATTAGCCGCGAGGACCGTGATATTGTTTGGAAGAGTAGATCTAAGATTAAAAACTCTGGTAACTATGCGAACGCATATATAACTGAAGATTTTGCAAGAGCGATCCAAGAGGAACGCAAAGTTCTCATTAAAGCAATGATGAAAGCGAGGGAAGAACATGGTATAGCAAATGCGAAAGTTATCGGAAGGTTTCTACTCATTAACAATGAAAAATATAACTATCAAAATGTTCCAGAATTTCTAAAATAGATCTTTTTTTTCGTCTTGATATAAAAACCATCAATTTGCATATTACTCTAACTTTTGGAATAGCTACTAATGAATCCATTGTTTTTTTTTTTGTGATCCTGCTGAGAGTTTTTTTTTTACCTCTACAATGGCTTTTTTTAGATATGTTAATGTTATATTAAGCGCTTCTTGGGTATCCCATATGTATTACGTAACCCAAGGCACTTTTTTCTATGTGTTTGTTTTTATTCTAGGTTTGTTTTTTTTATTGTTCTGCTGCAACTTTTGTTTATTATGTTCGTATTTTTATTACTCTTTGTTCATACTAAGTGTTAATAATTTGGGCTTGTTAATTCCACTTCTGCGTTTTACAATTGCTTTGTTAAGTACCTATCAATCATCACCTATACTGACGAATTAGTTATTTGTTCTCTAAACGTGAGAGGTTTGTCAAACACTATGAAAAGGCGTGAGACATTTCGATGGCTCATGATGAAAAAATATGCAATTTATTTTCTTCAAGAAATTCATTGCACTAAAGATAAGGAGGTCTTCTGGTCTGCTGAATGGGGGTATTCAGCTATATTTAGTAGCTTTTCTAGCGCCAGCGCCGGAGTATGTGTACTTTTCAATAATAGTTTCAATTTCCAAATTTTGAAATCGTTTTCTGATCCAGAGGGAAGATTCGTTATAGTAGATATCAAAGCAGAGAATAAGATTTTGACTCTAGTGAATATTTATGCACCGAATAACGATAATCCTGCTTTCTTCAAAAATGTTCTCAATCAGCTTCTCTCTTTTGACTGCGGTGAGATAGTTCTGGGGGGTGACTTTAATTTAGTGCTCGATGTCCAAAAAGACAAAAAAGGCGGAAGGCCGGTGACTCACGAGAAGTCGTTAAAAGAAGTTAGGTACATCGCAAATATGTTAGATCTCATAGACATCTGGCGTATTTTCAATCCAGACGCTAAAAGATTCACCTGGAGGAGAAGAAAACCCGATATACATTGCCGTCTCGACTTCTTTTTGACGAGCTCTAGCTTAAGTACAGCAATTACAAAAGCAGATATTTTAACTGGATTCAAAACTGACCATTCTCTAATAACTATCCACCTTGCAAACAATGCAAATCCCAGGGGCCCAGGTTTTTGGAAGCTGAACACTTCCTTTTTGTTGGACAATGATTATGTCAACTTGATTAAGAACACAATTGCTGAAGTAGAAAATGAATATGTAAACAATAAAGAGGTTGACGCCGTTCTCTTGTGGGACACCATGAAAATGCAAATAAGAGCAAGCTCACTAAATTACGCAAGGAGAAAGAAAGCTAAAATGAAATCACAAGAGACGATCCTAGAATCTGACATATTATCTCTCCAAAAAAGACTTGAAGAAAACTCCCTATCTGAAAACGAAAAAGCCCACATCTACAATGAACTAAATATTAAGATCCTACAAAGAGAAGAAATATCAAAGCATAAAACCCGAGGAGCAATAATTAGATCTAAGTCTCGATGGTACAATGAAGGAGAAAAGAATACAAAATACTTTTTTAGCTTAGAAAAACGGCATTTTAATAAAAAAACTATCAAACACCTTACCCTGGCGGATAATAGCGTAATTAACATGGATAGTGAGATCTTACAAGAAGCAAAAACTTTCTACCAGAACTTATATTCTTCAACTGATACACAATTTAATGCTGCATACGAAACAATTTTCTTCCCAGAAGGAAATGCTTTGACACTAGATGAGATAGAGCAAAAACAGTGTGAAGGCCCTTTGACTGAAATTGAATGTTTTGAAAGCTTAAAATCAATGGAATCAAATAAAAGTCCGGGAAGTGACGGCCTCCCGGCAGAATTCTATAAAGTATTCTGGAATGATATCCATCATTACCTACTAAACGCCTTAAACTGTGCACATGCAAAGGGCCTTCTATCAATTACACAAAGGAGAGGATTGATTACCCTCATACCAAAGAAGAACAAACCTACTAATCTTTTAAAAAACTGGAGGCCTATTACTCTTCTTAACTGTGATTACAAAATAGCAACTAAATCCATCGCTAGTCGATTACGAAAAGTCCTGCCAAAGATTATCAACAATGACCAAACGGGTTTTCTAAAAAGTCGCTTTATTGGGGAAAACATCAGACTTATAGAGAGCATAATAAATTACACAGATAATGAGCAAATACCGGGTCTTTTACTGTTCATTGACTTCGAAAAAGCTTTCGATAGTATAGAATGGTCCTTTATAGAGAAAACCCTTAAATATTATAACTTCGGAGCTTCTCTGGTATCTTGGATAAAAATATTCTATACGGATATCAGCAGTTGTATCCAGAACAACGGTTGGTCCTCAGATTTCTTTAGCTTAGGTCGCGGAGTGAGACAGGGATGCCCGCTCTCCCCATATTTGTTTATCTTATGTGCCGAAATACTAGGTAACGCGATAAGGAATGACAAAGAGATCCGTGGAATCAAGGTCCTTGGCACTGAGTGCAAACTATCTCAATACGCTGATGACACGACTATGATTTTAGATGGTTCAGAATCTTCCTTTTCAAGATCCCTATACTTACTAGATGCCTTTGCGTCCATATCTGGTCTTAAAGTTAATTATGACAAAACTGAAGCCCTCTGGATCGGATCATCTAAAAGTTCGGACATCACTTTCCCTTCAATAAAACCTATAACATGGGCTGAAACAAAGGTCTACGCCTTGGGAGTTTGGTTTTCCACGTTGGAAGATAAGTCTCTTGATGTTAACTTAAGCGAGAAAATCGAAAAAATTCGCAGCATTTTGAATAATTGGTCAGCAAGAAGACTAACCCTCTTGGGTAAAATTACAATCATAAAAACCATGGCCGTGTCACAATTGGTTTATGTTTTGTCTTCTCTTCCAACGCCCTCGGGTGCACTTAAAGAAGTCAATTCCTTATTGTATGATTTCTTATGGGATGGAAAAGGCGACAAAGTTAAAAGGACAGAAATGATAAACAATTACGAGAAAGGAGGACTAAAGATGATTGATGTTCAAAGTTTCAATGAATCTCTTAAAATGAAATGGATACAAGGGTATTTAAATGAAGATAATAAAGGGAAATGGAAACTTTTTTTTGATCACTACTTATTGAAGCACGGAGGCAGGCTTTTGTTTCAAAGTAATCTAAAACAACAGGATACTTTACAGCTTAATCTAAAGGACCCTTTTTTAAATGAGATTGTAGAATATTGGACCAATTTCAACTTCAGCGCTGAGAACCTTCAGTTTGCTTCCACGTGTATTTGGCATAATTCGCTCATTAAAATAGAGAACCAACCTTTTTTTTACAAATCATGGTTTTATGCGGGGGTAAAGGAGATTAGAGATTTGCTAGATAATGATCAGAATTTTTTAAGTTATAATGCATTTATAGACAAATACAACATTAAAACCAACTATTTGGAGTATTACAAAGTAGTATCAGCTATAAAGTACTACAGGAAAAAATACTCCCCAGTTCACAATAGCCCTGCCCAAAAAGACTCCGCTGAGAACTTTCTGTCTAACTCAAAAGTGTGCAAAAAATTCTATCAACATCTTGTAAATAAAAGGGCTTCCATACCTTCAAAGAGTCAGGGAAAATGGTTGGCGGAAGAGGAAATATTTGGTAATTCTACTGTAGCGGTTAATTGGAAAAACACCTATTACTTACCATTTTTATGTACAATAGAAACAAAACTTAGAGTGTTCCAATTTAAACTGCTTCATAGAAGAATAGCTATGAATGATTTTCTTTGCAAGATAGGTATAAAACAAGTGGATTCCTGCTCATTCTGCAAAGAAACACCAGAAACCCTTGTTCATCTGTTTTGGAATTGTAAACATACCCAAACCTTTTGGAAAAATATGTCAAAGTGGATAACTCAAAACTTTACTGGAATGGAGGACTCTTCATTCTCCCCATCTTTTTGTCTTGGTTTAATTGACGACATAAAAGATTTGCTCTTCCACCACTTACTTCTTATAGCTAGACATTATATATACACATGCAAACTTGGGAATACCTTACCTGAGCTGCAGGTATATATACAATTACTTAAGAACTCTATGGAACTTGAAAAACAAATTGCGTTTGACAACAACACCATAAACTCCTTTCAAAAGAAGTGGTCTCGCTTTAAGAAAAACCCCTCACAAAATGAGACGACATAATTACCATTGTAGTATTGTGGCAAAGCAATGTATAACGTACTTGAAGTGGATAGCTTTTAGTTCTCTGTATGTGCTCTTTCTATATATATATATATATTTACTATTTCACTTATAACTGAGTGTTCATTAAATTATGTTATGTTAATTATAAGTATTGCATTAAATGTATGTAACACTACGCATGTATGTGGAAATATTAATAAAAAAGACGTTGCATTAAAAAAAGTATCGTATTGTAAGTAGCGCAAGTATCGTATTGTAAGTAGTGTAAATATCGTATTGTAAGTAGTGTAAATATCGTATTGTAAGTAGTGTAAGTATCATATTGTAAGTAGTGTAAGTATCGTATTGTAAGTAGTGTAAGTATCGTATTGTAAGTAGTGTAAGTATCATATTGTAAGTAGTTTAAGTATCGTATTGTAAGTAGTATATGTAGTAATAAAACCTTATTTAAAAAAAAAAAAAAAAAAAAAAAAAAAAAAATTTAGGAGTACTGCTAATTCCTACTGGAAGGGATGCTAGTCCATCCCAGGGTTGACTACACCACCATTAAAATTAGTGAACTGAATACAAAACATGCAATGCAAAAATAGCACCTAACATTTTACATTGTAACCCCTACATTGCAAGTGAGAAATCACCAATTTGACTCTGACAGGTCACATTATTGGCTGTTGTGATTTATTATTAAGATTTCATGGATGTTTACTTGTTCCTATGCTAGGAAGTTAGCATTTGTGATATTGAGATATTGATATTGATATTGATATTGAGGTGGGGGGGGGGGGGGGGGGGGGGAGAAGCAGCAGAATACAATGATTGACTGACCAGGTTGAAATCACACAACCTTGCCAATGATCTGCATTATTATTTCTTTGACAATCACTTGCTTCAACAACCTCTTTGTAAACATTTCGGGCACAACACAGTTTCGAAAAAAACAAAACAGCCGTGGCAGTGCCTCTTTCCAGAGTTTGCTGTCAAATTGAATTCGCTCAAGGTGTTCATCAACTGATGTCACCAAGAAAAAGTCAATGTATGGTACTTTCAAAACAGCCATCACTGTTTGGACCTGATAAAAGTATTCATGTGTACATTTCAAGGCCACACTCCCATTAGTGACATGCAAACATGTTCCTGGCACCTGAGCAAAATAATTGTCCAATTGTTTTTTCCCTGTGGGTCCAGGTGGTTTTAAACTCAGCAGCACCAGGACCACAGCAAGAACAATGAACAACTCCATCAGGACTTGCCCCAATGTAAGGCCAATCTGCAGACAGGACTAGACCAGTTTCTGAAATAGTAAAGTTGGTGTGAACTTTCTGAGAAATTGTTTTGTATCTTTTTCTTAATATGGGTTCATTGATCAAACCCCAATTCATAGCCTTTGTTTTGACATCTTTGTTAGAGTAACCAAGAATTTGAATAAGCAGGTTATCTGTGGATTGCTGGTTTAATACTCTGCCATAGTCATCAGTTTTCCTCAAGACAGACAGCATTCGTGAAGCTGTAATAATTCCAATCCTGCACATGGACCAGGTTGAATTATTTGATTGTCCCTCACTTTTTTTGCAACAATGTCACTTTGTTCTTTACTCCAAGTTAGTTCTCTAACAAGCTGTTCACATTGTTCTTCTACAGTGGGGTAAACCTGTGCAACTATATTTGCTCGAGATATCAAAGGAACAGGTTCTTCAACAATTTCAGTCAACACAATCTCCTCTTTAACAACATAACTAATGTCTGGCTCCTGGTGTGCATCCGATAAGGGATTTTTGTACAGAAGAATACCAGAGCTTCCATTTGAAGCTAAAGTAAGATCATTCCATTCAGTGTCCGTAAAAGTCATAGGTGTTCTATCTTTCGGACATCTAGGGTCAAAAATGGAACGATCAACATTATGATTTTCTCTCACATGGATAACAGATGAAGCCCCTTTTCTGGCCTTTTTAATTGTTATTTCTGAAAGTTTCTTGGGACCGTACTTCTTTCTAGCCTTTCCTGAGGGTTGTCCCCATGTCTGGGGCTTGTATGTACATGATTTATTTGTTCCTTTTTCCACTTCTGAGGTGATGTGGTGCAACAGGGCTCCCACATGTTTACACACCTCGCCCAGTCTTAAAAAAAGAAAAAACATTCATAGGTTGGTCTGTAGTTTTTTCACGGACATTTTCCTGACACAAAATTTGACAAGTAAAATATATTTGTTACAAATCTTAATAAGAGAAAGTATAGTGAAGTCCAGTATGCTTTGAAATAGTGTTAAACCAATTAAGGCCTTACTTAAATGAAGCGTCCGGAGCATTACCAACCTATGTCGAATTTCAGACCTTTTTTTGTCTTTTCGCACTTATTTTGCCTCATTTTTGGCATGTGACCTACAAATTAACTTCAAAACATCGTTCAGAAATTTGTATGCTGGTTTTCCCGTCATTTTAGAGAAAAAAAGTATATAAAAAGTGAAATTAACTAAACTAAACTAACTGAAGAAAGATCAGTTCTGGCCCTCTAGTGATTTGACCGTACATCCGAGCGTAGTTCCTTCCAAAACTGTACGAAACGTGCTCCAAAACGACGCCATTAAAAGCAGATTGGCCGTGAGACTATGCGACCACAATGCTCTTGACCAGTGCCAACAACCTGAACAAAAATACCGCTATTTACGCGCGCCTGGCTCGCTTATCGATCGCTTATCGATCGCTTATCAATCGCGAGTTTGCTTCGGTTAACACATCGTCCGTAGCGTGTGTATGTTTGAGGCCCGTCCGGTGATGGAAGGACATCATTAAGTGCTGAAATCCGTAAGTCTCTAGCACCTCTCAAAGAAACGAGTCGTGTTTCTTGTCCCACCTTGTGTCTAAATCGCCATTTCGCGCTCGAGGTGAAAATAGACGTTGGTTGGCAAGACGGAGCCGGCGGGAAAATCTGGAATCATTTCGGATCAGAAAAGGGGCAGTGTTGTGAGTTGTGGCCCATTTGCCATCCCGTGCCATGGTCGAAATGCCCAATATCCGAAGTGCTTCGAGACTTATAATATTTTCCGTAGTTTGTTTCGGTGGGCCTTCCGTGCTCGATGTCGCCATTGATATCCCGACATGCTTTGCGACACCTTTGTTGACCATTGGCGATAAAAATGAAGCGATTTTGAGGGAATGAACTTTGGGATAAATTTTTCTTGAGCGGGATTTAGCGGCACGGACCCAAACTTGGCCATCTGAAGTGAAAAAACCTCGGCATAAAATAGAGAAATTCGGGTAAACTTTGGGATTCATTTTCTCGAGCGCTAGTCAACGGAAAGACAGGGAGTTTAGTTAATTTTTGTTTTTTGCATACGTTATTTCTCTAAAACGACGGAAACTACAGCATAAAAAAATTCTGAACAATGTTTTGCAATTAATTTGTAGATTACATGCCAAAAATGAGGCAAAATGAGCGCGAAAAAAAAAAAAGGTCTCAAATTCG
>JAJLRJ010000006.1:18012140-18119640 GCA_024195265.1 Dendrophyllia cribrosa | reverse complement strand
GATCTGCCACAAGTGCAATGGACGGGTCTCACCTCGGCTTCTCAAGGAACAAAACTCTCCATCGGTTACAGTACCTGTAGTGAACAAATAAAAACCATGCAAAAAAGAAAAAAATTCTTTAATTACAAAATACTAGTTCCAACCACAAGTTACAGGTGATTAGCAAGTGAAGCCTGGATAACATAGAATTACATGGCCTGGGATTACAACATTGGTTGAAATCATGCCAATGTCTCAGTGCAATGAAGTAATGGTGACCAGTTAATGTAACACTATGTGATCAGTTTATATAAAATGAAATTGACCTGTGTTGTTTCGGTTAATTATTACCCCACTTTTAGTGTATAGTTCAATTTTGTATTATTTTTATAGTTCTAAATAATTATTTTTATCTAGAGAAAAAAATTAAGGTCACTGTTTTTTATTTTAATAAAATCAGGCTTGAATCAATGCATGAATATTACAAAACCAGAAATTGTACTGCGTAATAGCTTGAATCACAATATTTGCCCTGAAAATGCTGCATAATTTTGCAAAGGACTATGCTGTGCTTTGAATTTGCTATGAAATGGCTCAAATGATGAAAATAATATGGTTATCAACATTGTTGTTACTACTATGGTCACTTACCAGCTAGTTTCATGTCCCTAGATTTCATCTCCGTCTTGAGTTTGCATTGAGATCTCTAACAAACTGGTCCTTTAGAGTTTGACATGCAATATAGTGGACAGGAAGGGCATATGGCTTCTCTTTTCATTTGACAGCATTGTTACCATCAGGTGTGGCAGGGGTTCTTTTTTTCTTGAACAGGTTCCTCAAATTCTTTTGAGTGCTGCCTGCTAAATCTTTTGACTGCTATCCGGAGGGCATCCCTATTTCCATCCTGGGCCAAATTTGGGAGAATATCCTCATACTATGTCTTGAGTTTCACTTCCTGGCTTTGTTGCAGAAGTGTCTGAAACTCAATCACTTCCCAGTTGACTTCTTTCAGAGCCTCTTCTGGACAGTTGGCTTGCTGGAACTTCTAAAAGTAAGCAGAAGCTTCCTCCAAGCCACTGTCCAAGAAGAGAACATCTTCCAGCTGGTCAATGACACTTGGGATGGTCTGTGTCAGATTAGCAACACCTACACCTTGACTTTTAATCCCATCGAGCAACTGATACTGCTCATCGTACTCCTCGTAACTTCTTCAGTTGACCATCTCCCAAATCCTCATCCCCATTCCACACACGACGGCCTGACTCCATAACTGCAGTTTTGACATCTGTGGCATCCAACTTTATCCAAAAGCTACTATCAGGATTTGCAGATTTCAATACATCTAAGGCAGCTGTCTATTAAATAATAGAAAGTGATACACATTTAGGATGATTCACCCCATAGGTCAGAAGCACACAGTCAGAGAGATTTCTGGCTGTTTATCTTATATTATAATCGCCGGACAGACATTCCTTGCTGATAGGCCCTCCCAGTTGTTGATAAGATGACCCTTGACTAACTTAAAACTATAATAAATTTAAATTATAACACTACTAACTTAACAAAAATAAATCCATATTGTGAAATTTCTTTACTACAACCTATCCTCTCAATTAGCTACAGAAAGATAATGTAAACAACAAACACTGGTGATCCTTTCTTTTTTAGTCTTTCCCATTATTCCATTTCAGTTATCCTTCATCTTTGTGATTCAGTTCATTTTAGATTTTTTATGTTAAAAAGAATGAGTCACAAACCTGTATCACAGGCTTTGAAGTGAAAGTTGATTTTGAATGACGGCTCCACTGTGTTGACTGGCTTGCACAGGCAACATTTACTCCTGCCTGAAAAGTGCAAAAGATACATCTTACATGTAAGCAGAGTTAAGAGTGACAACATACTAAATAGTAGAAGCTCTTCTCAACTCCAGGCAGGTTTTTAGCAAAAAATTTAAAACTGGGTGTCCCGGGGGTACTTCATACCACAAAATTTTAAAGGATTAGGTGAATTTCTTCAAAAAGTGGGCATCCACAGGACACTCTGCCGGCTAAAAGCTTGACACAATGGGGAGGGAAGCTTAAGGAAACTCTTTAAATAAATAATCACCATTTCAAAACTTGTAACCACAAGCTTAAAAAATAACAAGAAAGGGTCATGTTTCTGTTTGCAAATACAGATACATTGTTATCATTCAGTTAATAAAAACTGGAGAAATATCATTATCTGCATCGTGTGGATTAAGTTTTTGGTAATACTTATGTTATTACCGTACCTTTCAGGGATCTTGTCCATCTTCAATTGGTAGACCGCTCCACATTGGTCCCCCCAAAAGACGCACAAAGCGACCTGGAAATTCAGTCATCATGGTTTCTTGCTAGGAACGATAGTCCTCTGGTTCTTTCACCTGTGTTTAAGATGTGAACAGAATGACAGGATTAGATATTTGCCTCACCTCAGTACTTAAATTCCTACAATATTACTATTATTTTTTAAGAATGGTTGTTTTGTACCTACAAAAAGTTAAAAGTAATTAACTGGAGACCCCTCGGTTATATCAATTATGTTAAAATAATTATCTGTCAGTCTTCTGGGACCTTAGTCTTGTTTAGATCGTACCTTTAAACAGTGTAAAAAGTATACAGTAAGTCATGACACTCATTGGGAAATATGACACCCAATACAAGACTGTGCTGTAAGACAAATTGTCAACTAGGAAGACCAGCCCTCAAAGTTACAGTCCATCTGAGCTACCAGTAATTTTTCTCAGTCGTCTGAAGTGAATTATTAGTCGCCTGAGGTGATCAGGTACTGCTATACACTGTAGCACAGCCTTGCCAATGACATAATAAGCATAGCTTACCAAGATTGTCCCCTTTTGCCCCGCATGCATCAACCTCCCCAAACAATACAGAAATACGAAAAGACGAATTTTACGTTTTCAAAGAGGGTTTGTTTAGAATTAAATGGTCAAAGTGTATTACTCGACAAAGTGTCATCTAGAAACATCTATAAAGAAGTATGTTCAAAGTTTGAAGTCATGCCAACTGCACAGATAAGATATACGGAAAAATATGAGGATTCACTACAATGGAAAGAGATCTATCAGCTGCCTTTCAAAGTTGCTATTGATTCGAAATCAAGGGAGTTTCAATTTAGAGTGTTACATAGGTACCTAGCAACAAATATGTTTCTTCATAAAATTGGCTTGGTTCCCTGTCCGTTGTGCACATTTTGTAAAAAAGAAAATCAATCCCTTGAACATTTATTTATAAACTGTGATTTTTCTAGAAGATTTTGGCAAGATTTTATCCTCTTTTGTAATAAGATTAAAATTAAGCTGGATACGCTTTCAGATGTTGGTAAAATTTTTGGAATTTGGGAGACAAGCACAGACTGTTTATTGCTCAACCATTTAATAATTTTGGCAAAACCGCATATTTACTCCTGTCGAAATAAAGACTGTGTTCCTTCCTTAAACATCTACCTTTCTAAAGTGGCTTTAACATATCATATTGAAACAGTTGTCGCTGACTCAAACGGCAAGCGATCCATTCACGACGCTAAGTGGAAGAAATATGTACTGAATGCTCAGGCTGGCAGCCAAATTACATGAGTATATTATGCTTTTATTTTAACAAAAGAACGTTAATACCAAATACTTTCCTTGTTCTTTATTTTTGTTCCTTATTTTATAGAGTTTATTATAGGGTTATATAGTTTTTCTTTTTTGTGTTTTCCTTGTATTGTATTTTAAATTGTATCTAAAAGTGTATAATATTGTATTGCAAAAAATTGTATTGCATGTAAAATTGAGATAAATATCAATAAATATCAATAAAATACAAAAAAAAAACTAGGAAGACCAGCCCTCAAAGTTACAGTCCATCTGGGCTACCAGTAATTTTTCTCAGTCGTCAGAAGTGAATTATTAGTCGCCTGAGGTGATCAGGTACTGCTATACACTGTAGCACAGCCTTGCTAATGACATAATAATAATAAGTCGCGCACACGAGCCAGAAGGCTCACAACGGCCGGAGCTTAAACCCGGTTTCTGTAGCATGAAGCGACTAGGAATATTGCTACTCCCCCCTGGATGGGATGCTAGTCCATCGCAGGGTTACCCCCAGCATTTTTTTTGTCGCCGGTACCCATTTATACACCTGGGTGGAGAGAGACAGTGTGGAGTAAAGTTTCTTGTCTAAGGAAACAACACGACGGCAGAGACCAGGCTTCGAACCATCGACCTTCAGGTTGAAAGCCCGACGCACTAACCACTAGACCACCGTGGCTCCACAATGACATAATAAGCATAGCTTACCAAGATTGTCCCCTTTTGCCCCGCATGCATCAACCTCCCCAAACAATAGAGAAACAAAATACCATAATTCACCTGCATGACGTTTTTTTATTTATGTATAGCGAAGCACTCGCTGGGCCGAAGGCCCGGCTGCGCAGCCCCATACTCATAGAACCTGTGCCCGTCATTTTTCATGGTCATGGCTAGCGGAATGTTTCGCGGGCACGCCTCCGTGACATGTGTGTCCGTTGGGCAGGGCTAATTTGGGGGCGCGTATGACACCACGCGCGGCTACACAGCCGTCAGCTTGGTAAACACTTTAAAAGTTGGATCTTTCGCGGGGTTTAGTGGAGCAGTAAAGTCGTTATTTCCCTGCATTTTTTTCGCGGTTTGCTACTCAAGACAGGCAGCTTTAGTGGAAAAAGAAGAGTTTTTGGGGATAAAATCTTGCTTCGAGGACCTTCATACGTTTATGTCAATGCGGGAGATGTTTGTTTTTATTACGGATTTCAGAACCAACGCGGAGATTTAAAGAATTTTCAAGCAAGCGAGGGACGTGGTGCTTTGGCTTTGTCACTGGGCCACCCTGACTCGATGAGGGAGCGTAGGACTATCGGGTCAGGATCTACCTTAGATGCAGCTCTAATGTCTTGTAAAGTGGCGTCTTGAAAGCCAGAGTTCTGGGTTGTCATTTTCGAATTCTACAAGGTAAACCAGCTTGTTTGTGTGACATCTTGGGCAAGGACGCACAAGAAAGCGTGTCAGCATCATGCTTTGTAGGTGCCGTGGAGCAGATGCCAGTGGATGCTTGAAAATAGTCTCAAGAGGTTTGTGGTCACTGTGTACAGTCACATCAGGTTTGCCAAAAAGCAACTGGTCAAACTTGTGAAAGGCATGAACAATGGCAAGCGTTTCTTTCTCGATTTGAGCTTAGCGTTGTTCAGTTGGGGTGAGTGAGCTGGAGCTAAAGGCGACGGGTTCCCACTGAATGTTAGCGGGGTCGCAAGGATGAGTACCAGGCTGGAGCAACACAGCACCAAGGCCATATTCAGAGGTATCGACTTGAAATGCTACTGGAGCATGTACATGAAAATAGCGGAGACATGGAGCTTTCAAGACTAATTCCTTAACTTGAGTGACTGCTTTGGCATGTTGGTCTGCCCAAAGAAACTCTTGATCAGCGTGGATGAGATCACGGAGAGGACGGACCACTTCACTGAGGTGAGGGCAGAACTTGGCTAGGTAGGTAACAGTTCCTAAGAAGCGTCGTGTGGCAGCTTTGTCTTGGGGTTGAGGCATGTCAATGATGGCAGTGACAATTTCCTCACTGGGTTTCAGTCCCTCTGGGGTGAGTACATGCCCCATAAATGATGCAGTGCACGTTTTAAATTTGATTTTGTCTGGGTTGAGTTTTAGCTTGTGCTGAGTGAGGCCGTCCAGAAGTTCTGTGACGGTGCGATCATGATCAACTTGAGCCTCAGCTAAGGATTTCCCCCTCCCGACGACAATAATGTCATCTGCTATGTTGACAATACCTTCCATGCCACAAAGAATATCATGCAGATAATGCTGAAACTCCTCAGGGGCTGAGCTGATGCCGAAGGGGAGCCTGGTCCAGCGATAACGACCTGAAGGGGTGTGCATAGTGGTCAATAAGGATGATTCATCAGTTAGTTTGATTGCCTGGAATGCATCTTTGATGTCAAAGGTGGAAAAAAAATCTTAGCTTGGTGAAAACGGTGGAGGTTTTCTTCTAGAGTTGGGATGGGGTAAACAGGTGTGATGATGGCCTTGTTAATTGTTTGCAAGGGATCTAAGCAAATGCGAACTTTGACAGGTTTTGTGAAAGTAGCTGAGTGCTCGCGGACCACCATGTTAGAGATCCATGGAGTGGACGCATTTACTCAAACTAATTGACCTGTGTCGACAAGTTTGACATCATGAGTAATTAAGTGAGGACCTTGTGGATCAGGTTCCAAATGTGGTGCTGACTCTGAAACAGCTTTGATTGAGGAAGCTCGGCACACTTGTTGCCAATGACCCCTTTTTCCGCAGCCATGACAGATGTTGGTCGAGGCAGGACAGTCACGGCGAGAACTATGAGGTGTACGGCCACACCATAAGCAGGTGGGGGCACCATCAGGGCTAGGTGGACGCCGAGCCAAGGGGTGGGATGCCTTAGGTTTGCCTTTAGCTGGAGTGACCTTGTGTCGCTGCTTCCTCTAAGTGTTGTTTCGTGATTGCAGATTCAGTTTTGATACTGGCCTCAAAGTCCCGCGCTTTAGAGATGACTTGTGCAAAGGTGAGTGTAGCTAGATTCTCGCGAGAAATAACATCGCTGCAAAAATGTTTGAAGGTGTCATCGAGTCCAATGACGAAGATGTCCCTGGAAAGTTGCATTTTTGGTATTCTAATGTGACTAGCGTATGCCAATCTTGAATAGACATGTCGGGTTCCTGTTTCAGGATGTGAAGGAAATTGTGGGTGCATTTCATGAAAAGCTCCTCGCCCAGGTAGTGCTGCGAGAGTTTATTGAGCCATTTTGCTGGATGTTTTTTGTCATCATCTGCTATCTGAGCATCAATAGTAGTAGTCAGGACGTCCCATTCCGCTTGTGGGAAAGCACGTCGAAGAGCAGCCATGACTTTAGGTCTCTTTGCAGAAATCCAGTAATCATCAGTGTCGAGTTCTTTGGCTGGATTGACGTAGTCTTCCATGATACAGAAATCCCTGAAGTTCACAATGAAGAACTTGAACGCCTGACAGCGATCGTCAGAGCTGGCGTCAAAAACGGGTCTGTCCTTTCCCATGGTGGTTGGAAGAGCGAGGTAGATATTCTACGAGTGCAAACGTGAGAAGGCACTTATGGAAGTGTGGATTTCGGAGGTTTTGACACCATGTAATAGACCACAAGACCGGAGCTATTCAGCAGATTTAATCAAGCAGTTTCAACATCGCCGAGGCACATGGTTCTAGCTCTTACAAGCCCTAATGCATGATGGGTAGTGCGTCATGCAGTCACACAAGATATGCTGACTTACAGCTACACACTGACTACCCGCATTAGAACCAAAAACACTATTTCCTTGGCTATAAGGAGCACAAATAGTTTTAGACGAATCTACACCAAATGGACCAGGATTAGTCTCGATATCTACCGAAAGATCAATAGCTTTAAATTTTATTCTATGATTTAGTCTCGTATATCATTTTTCCCATACATGCAGTTATTTTTTCATATTGATCTTTAAGTCTCCCTGACAAGAACAATTCTTTACGAATTTCAACACTCCTCATAATTTCGTTATAAATTTTAAAATATAATTCCGAACTTTGTCTCTACGTTTCCTTTTCTTATAAAACTTTAGTCACCTTCTAATTTAACCTACTTGCCTCTCGACACCTACATGTACTTTGTCTTTTATGATCCTCAATCCAATACTACTAAACTGAAGAAACTTAGACGATCTAGAAGTTCTCTTCTTCATTTTTATTACAATCAACAAACAAAGCACATCTATATTAATTATATTGTTCTTTCAAACATTTATTCAATCATTCAAATAAATATTACTCCATTATTATTAATAACCATAGATTCTTCCCGTAATACAACTGCAACCTGAAAAACAAAACTTAGAATCTTCATAACTCGAGCCATCAGCGAAAACTTAAAACAGTTCAAGTTAACGAATAATGTAAAAGAGTGAAGCAGGGGAAACTTCTTTTAGTTCTAGTTGTTGAGAAGTTCGATACTGATACTCTACTGTACACAGTTTCAATAGCCCTCCCTTTCTCACTTACATAAATCACTATTCAGTAACTTTTTACGGTACATTTACATGATCTATTGAAACATGTAAATTAAATGTACAGGGCTCACGAATCCCCTTTAAGTCTGGTAAACCATTTACATCATATTTACAGGATGTTTCCGGAAAATTTATATGTCTTGTATACTGTAAATCTACCGAAAACAATTTACATGTTATTAACATGTTTGGCAAATTATTTAAGAAATGGTAAACGCGCAGCGTGCAACCATCGAGTTATGGATGCACACGGGAGGTTGCTAAGCACGAGAGAAGCGTAAGAGTCGCACGAGGCGATAGCCGAGTGTGACTCTAGCTTCTTGAATGCTTAGCAAACCTCCCAAATGCATCCATAACTCGATGGTTGCACAGCTGCTGCGTTTACCATTTCTTTTATATAACATTAAGACTTAACATCTTTCCTTTCGGATAGAAATATTTATTGAATCTCGTCCTGACAAAGCGACACATCAACATTTTTCTTGGATCGCGGTGAGTTAGTTTATGTTTTCTCAATCTCGTACAAACAAACAATTTCAAACTGCTCTGAAAGTTAACCTAAATATCGAACTGACAACAAACAAAAAATGCTGTCGGTAAAACCGTTTCTCAAAAGTTAGTTAAATTTGGATCGGTTTTCTGAAGAATTGAAGACAAACTGCACATTTTGAATGGTGCAATCTTGGAAGAATGGTGCCACGTCTCTTGCAACCTGTGAAGGATTTATTTCTTGATGTGAACCACTGCTCACTCGGTCTGTGGATTGCACTGAGGAAGCTGTGGATACACAACCAGTGCTTGGGGCCGAAAGAGCCCTTGACAGCACATCACTGCAATTTTGAAGCTGTGAAACGGATGGTCGAGAGTTGTAATGTGCAAGGGACTGCTCGTTTCGATGCCCTGAAATTGACATGATATGTCGATTGGGAACGCCAGCATTGGACCACAGTGTTATGGCCGTCGCTCTGATGCTGTGGTTTGTGTATATTTTGGACAGCCCAGCCGCTTCGCTCATTTTTTTCATCATGTTTGCCAGGGTGTTGACGCCTAGTGGCCTTTGCTCAAACCACACGTCTTCTTCAGGCCTGAAATTTGCCTTTGGGTACCGGAAAAACGCACTGCAATTCGGGTTAATCTTTTCAAGGTACAGCTTTAGAGCCTTGTAGCCATTGCATTGGCCTGCAGTTTCGTACATGCTAGCTTCTTTTTCGTTACTGGGCTTGTCATTGACACCACCTGGATGGTTCTTCGAAGCTTCATCATGGGTCATGGGTGCGAATTTTCGCCCGGCTGCGTCGACGGCAAACTTGAAGCTTGTTGTGGTAAGAGCTCTCTGTCCTCCACGGCCTCTTCGGCAAAAGAAAAGAACAATATGGAACCAGACAAGATTTTTTAGCTTCTTGGCTTTAGATTCGTATGTAAAAGTTATAGTTTTTGGGTGAATTACACGATAAATGTCTAGAAGATTAATTTCCTTCATGAAATAAATTAATGAATTTCTATAGTTTGTCTCTTTCCAGGACAAAGCACCTTGCTTATCTATGGCATTTAGAGTTGTATTCCAATCGCCTGCGATTATTAAGTTAGAGGTATCAGTCAAGGATATGATTTTTGTACTGAGTAAATCTATGAATTCCAATTGCTCATGGTAGTCTGTCAGAGCATTAATATTTACAATATGTGGCCCTCCACAGGATTCCATGTACTAAGGTGATGACACGCACACGGTACGTTAGCACGGTAAAACAAAAGATAGAAATTTAACACGATAACCGTGCCGTGCACTTCAGCCTCGTTAAAGTTTTCTTTTGTTTTACGCAACATAAAAGAAACAAAAGAGCTAAATAATGAACCGTGCCAGCATTCAACAACAAAAACTACCGTGCGAGCAACACACGCTTACCGTGTGAACGCACACTTACTGTGCAAAAACACACTTATTGTGCGTGAATGCACTCTGCGTGCAAAGGATTTTTTTTAAGTTTCAGAGAGAAGATTGGAGTGTGATTACCAAGTGTTGCCTGCACTCAGAGTTCCCCGAGGTTGGACATTTTGGACGGTTCTTTCTAGTATTTTTCTTGACCGAAGATAACGGCTTCATAGTGATCGAGTTTGAAGCTGTTTATGGCTGTAGAAAGTGATCCTAATTGTCGCTTTCCAATAATATTTTTAAGTAACCTTTCCTTGCTTAACTGTTTACAATCGCCGAAGCCACCATTAAAATCCAATAACTGTGGAAAAAACAACCACGTGTAAAGGTAGTTTAATTCATGTAAACAAGCGGCCTGTGAAATAGTCGCGCTTTTGTGATCGAAACTTTCGACGGACGTTCAGCCTGTAGTTTTTAAAAGAAATCTTGAATGAAACTAAAACAAATACAAGCTTGTTGTCTGCCGTTTGCCGTCACACACTTTAAAAGCAGGTTTCTTTGCGTAGAAAACAGAGGCTATTGTAAACATACCTGTCGTTCGCAGGTGAACATCACGCATTATTAATTTGCATACGTCAAACGTAATTTGAGCTTTCTGTAATTCCTTTCGGGTCGACAACGCGCCGCAATGCAACAATTTCATAAAACATCGAGCTTGTCTGCAACAAAAGTGAAGAATAATATCGAAAATTGTCAAAAGTTTTGGACTTTCGTACGAATAGCAAATCGAAGTTGGCCGTACGGGAGTATTCTTTGAAGCGAAAAATGTCTAAGTGTCATGAAATGAGTTGCTCACGTAGTATACAGAGACTCAGCAAATTAGTCTGAGCCAAATCAACATCACTTACCAGAAGCGCTTCGCAAAACTAAACGAACATTTAATATTGTGGACCAACAAAAGTGAAAAATAAAATCGAAAAATTTTGGACTTCCGTACGAAAACAAATCGAAGTTGGCCATACGGGAGTATTCTTTGAAGTGAAAAATGTCTAAGTGTCATGAAATGAGTCGCTCACGTAGTATACAGAGACTCAGTAAATTAGTCTGAGCCAAGAAGCGCTTCGTAAAGCTAAACGAACATATAATATTGTGGACCAACATAAGTGAAGAATAACATCGAAAATGGTCGAAAGTTTTGGACTCCCGTACGAATAGCAAATCGAAGTCTGCGTACGGGTGCCGTACGAATAGCGAAAACGAACATGTCCGACTCGACTCTCTCGAACTCTCAAACAACACAGTTCGAAAGAATTACAGCCTAGGACTCTGAAGACTTCAAGAGTATGTTTCAATCAGACCACTGATCTTCATTATGCTCACTGGTTGACTGTAGTTTTTGTTAGAAAATCAGCACGTCGTCAAACTGAATTTCACTTCTGTCATATCGGCTGCCAACGACTATCGTGATATTTATACCACGAGAAAAATTATTTAGCATGCCGGGGAAGCCAAAGCAGTGTTCCGTGTCAGAGCTTTACTATGTCAAGGAAAGAAAACTTTACCGTGTCAAAAAAACAAACTTTTACCGTGTCAAGATAACAAAGCTTTACCGTGTCAAGAAAACAAAGCTTTACCGTGTTATGAAAACAAAGCTTTACCGTGTTATGAAAACAAAGCTTTTGCGTGTTAAGCAGGTAAGAACAATAGTGACTATCACGGAACACAGTAACTTTTGTTTTTCTTTTCAAATATGCGCATATCTGAACTCCTGACACGATTAGCGTGTCGTGTCACAGCGTGCTAACGAACCGTGTGCGTGTCATCACCTTAGTACATGAAATCCTGTGGAGGGTCACATATTGAAAGTATTGTCGCCTATTGTTAGATGTAGTACTATAAATCTTCCATTCGAGTCATTTTCTAGCTCTTCTGCAGAGAACAAACAGATGTCATAAGAACGCACACACCTGTGGAGTGACCTGAGCCATGAAAGAAAAATATCTGGCCTCCCCATTCCACTGACCAAATCTTCTCGTCGTTAAATTTAAAAATGTTTCTTGAAGAAGATAAACATCAGCTTTTTGGTTTTTCATGTATGAAAAAATGGACCTTCTTTTCTCACGATTTCTTAGACCTCGTACATTAATCGACAAAATTTTTAAGAAGGACATTTACACATTGAATATTAACTGATAGGCTTGTGATTTAGAAGCCTTGATTACAAATAATACAAAAGAAAGTAAAAAGGCCAATCAACACTTTTGCAACAACTACACCAATAACACGTAAATTTCTCATGCAAATGAACCAAATAACTCTTCTGGGAATAACTAATCTTACTGTGAAAAGAAAAACAACCATGGCTCCGAGTGTAGATTATCGAAAGGAACACATGTCAACAATAGCTAAAAGAAATGGATCGATTCATGCAAATATTGGAGGGAAAGACTAAAATACTTCTACAACAGAAAATTAAAGATTTCCAAGATCTTTGTCCGTTTTGATCTGAATAATCATATTGCTCACTAGATCAATTTTAATGTATATCTTGCCATCCAATGTCCAAACCTTCCACTCTTTATGAGGTTGTTTCTTGTCTCGCACTTGTTTAAATAGCCTGGCTCTTCGCACCGTTAAATTTTCATTTATGAACACCCTCTCCACTCCTCAAGTAAAGAACATTTAATTTGCTAAGTTTTCGACGATTCAGGTACATTTTATCCTTACTATAATAGTTGCAAATCGAAGGATTATCGGTTAAGGTTGATTGTTTCCCCTTTCATTCAATGGCAGATATCGATGTCCTCAGGTTCCAAGTCAACACCGATGCACTTTGCAAGATCTAAGATAATTTCTTGTGTCTTCTCTTTCTTCAGGAATTCCTAGTGTACTGTTCTAAGTCATCATGCATCATAGATAGATCGTTTTGATTTTTCTCCAGGGAAGCTTGCTTTTCTTTAGACGCCGCTTTCAGCTGTAGATCAAAGTAGCTTTTACATTGGTTATTTTGTTCTTAAGGTCAGCATTCTCTTTTTGGATGCTGTCCAGCTTGGCTTGAGTAAATTCAAGGCTGTTTTTTAATTCCTCATAGTTGCATTGTAATGTTTGGTGGTCGTTTATTTTTGGGTTCGTGTTGGCTTCTATCCGGACAACTACTTCCCAAATGGCCGCCAATGCTGGGTCTTGTGCGTATCAGTTAGCTTTGGGTGATCCCATGGAGCTTGTACTACTCGTATCATCTCTCTTTCGTACTGTCCTGCTTTTATCTTTACTTTGCTTTTCCATTTTCCTGCCTTTAACTCATGTTTAGTCTTTTGTTTAATCCCTGTGAAGTGCGGAGCTCAAACAAATACGTCCGCAATGTACAAGCCGCTCGTCCCAATCCCGAGCATTAGGTTTTGAAATTTCTTCAATCACATCTCCACTTGCAGAACCAAGTAGTTATTGGCTAATGAGGTAATGAGGTAGTCTCGTAAACTTGTCCAGTAATTGAAAAGACCACTTCGCAACAGTTTTAACACATGAGGTGGTTCAGGTATGGGGACTTTGCCATCCTGACCCTCAAGGTTTGTCATGTGTGATAGTAGTAAGGGGTGTCTACGTGGGGCATAGTCATTTTTTCCTAACCACACCCTTTTTGGATTTTGAATATGGGGCATAGTCAAAAGTTCCTATATACGTCATCACTGACGTCAGCTGACGTTAACCCAACGTTATATAGGGGATTTTGACTAGAATTATTTTTCAATTTTTTTTCAAATTTTTTTGAATTTTTTTTTGAAGTTTTTTTTTCAATTTTTGATTTATATAGGTGATTTTGAGTATCGAATTTTTTCAAAAAATTTTTTGATTTTTTTCAAAAATTTTTTCAAATTTTTTTTTTTTGGGGGGAAGTGGTCAAATTTCCCTGTGTACGATCCTCCTGGGGAATGAATTGGGGAAGTAGTCAAAATCCCCAATATGAAAGAAGAAGCCCACACAAAGATGAAAGTTCAATAACGTGTTTAATGAAAATCATCAACAAGAAAAAATTTCAAGGATTAACGCTTTCTTCTTTTCTTGAGTAACTTTCCGATCGGGGTTTGAGCAAAATTTATCTGGATGTTATGGTGATAAAAGCGCTTATCATCGAGCGCTGAATAATTCTTTTAACAGAACATAATACAAGCAATCACTTGGTAATTAGACCGCATGAAAACCTTCAGGGCAAAAAATTCAAAGTCAGACATTTTCCGCGAAGACGTGTCGTAAATCAGGTTCTCTTTCTCTTTCGATTCCATCGCATGTTAGAACGAAAATCATCTTGGCTCGCCTCCGGGACATTCCGTGAATGAAAAAAGAAAAAAAAAAAGTTTGAATTCAATACTCGCAGAAAACTCGTTTGAAAGAAGAAACGTGAAAGTATTTTAAACAAATCAAATTTTCCTCGCATGACGAATCGAGCAAAGACAAACAAACAAACTACGAACCTGCGGAAGGATTTTGCAGTACAAAAATCCCTTTCTTTTGCCGAAAAGGTTGTCCTTTTTCCAAAGCCACCTCTTAAACCTTCCACGAGGAGAGTTGTCTGATTTTTTAGCGAGGAACCATCTTTGTTTTCACGCCGTGAAAAAATCTTTCTTGTCTTTCTCAGAACAGCGTTTTCCTGGAAAAACCCGGCTTACGCCATCACTTGGCTCCAGACCACGCGCGAACCACAGCGGGACCTGGCTCGACGATAAAAGAGTTTAAATTGAAATCGTCTCGTCCCAAGTGTTTGCGATAATCTTGCACCCATTACTGTTTTCTTCTGCCGAGCAGCTCGTCTGGCTTTGCGTTGTAAGCGAATGAGAGAAGAATGAAAAAAGAACAAAGCGCGAGCCTTTATAAAGGGAAAAAAAGCTGACGCCACCCCTCAGGCTACGAGGAAGCCCTTCGCTGACGTCTCTTGTCTTTGAAGGGCAATTTGTTTTGTCAACCAAGCGTTTCCAGAAAGTGAGAGTGCTTTTTGTTTTGTGTTTTTCTTGCTTGTTTTTCGTTTTCTTGTTTTCGAATGTTCTTGTTGATTTTTTTCATTACGTTTTTGACTTTTTTTTTTTTGATGAATTCTTATTCAAATAACCGGTTCGCTGACGCCATTTCTTCATTATAAAAATCGCTCCCCAAGTTCATTTTCACTCATTCTCCAGCTGAAGAACAAGAAGAAGAAAAGAAGAAGATGCCGAAGAAGATGCCATTTGAAGAAAAAGTTTACGTAGCCCCGAAGCGGAAATCCACCAAACCTGCGAAAGTTCCTGCGGGAAAGAAAAGAAAGAAAGAAAATGTTAAAGATATCATTAACAAAGCTAAAGATGTCGTAGAGTACATCACAATTGAAGCAGAAGGAAGAGCAAATGAAGCACCATTGGCATCAATAGCCCCGTTTATACCTGACGCTCACACAGAAGTGAATGAACCTCTTATTCAAGATGTGGATCTAAACGTGGAACAACAAAATGCTGTCAATGCAATTGTTGGCAGCATTGGTCACATCACCCAGATGCAAATTGAGGATGCAGCTTCCAATAAGAACATTTTTTTATTCTGCCCCTTTCATCTTGGACATTTGGAACAGAGAGTCAGCTCCCCAAACGGGTTTTGTTATCTGAAATGCCCTTATCAAGATTGTTGTGTGATCTGCGCAAAAGACAAGGCAGAGCTTTACATGCAAACTGTTCACGCTCAGTTGAATAGGGACATTAAGGAAAACTGGAAGCCTTTGCGTTGTTTCTGCAATGAAGTCTTGACCCTGAAGCAAAGCAATTCTGAGAAGAATCCAGGTCGAATCTATCTTGCTTGCAGAAAGAGAGAGTGTAAATACTTCCAATGGGGTGATCTCCCTTTGAACGAGAAAAACGGAGACCATCACTTTAACCATGATCCCTTCCCTCTCCCCATGAAAGAATATGCAGGCAAAACCTTGATCAGAGATGCATGTGGCGCTTCAAACTTGTTTTCCTGACTTAAAGAAACAAGAAGAGCAAAAGAAACGCGCAAAGCAGACGGAATCAGCGAGAGTGATCCAAGAAGCCTTTCCAAACACTTTTGGCTCTAGTCAGCCAAGTCACCCAAAATGTACTACTCTTTTTTGAAAAAAACGTTTGAAAAAACTTATCATTATTGCTATAAAAGGTTTAAATTGTTTGAATGTTGAATAAAAATGAAACTGGGCAAAAAGGTTGTTTGATCTCTTGTGGAATTGGGGTCGATGGCGAGTCATGCCATGGGTATGTTCCTCTTTGTATAGACGCTGTAAAGAAGGGTTGAAACCTATTCCAATAGAAGATGTTCGACAAACAATTGTTGTCGAAATACAATGATTCCAAAGCTATAGGCAGTTTAAGAGGAGTGGCACGATTTGCATCCTCCCAGGGAATTCCGCTGGGTCGAGCCAAACAATTGTTACAACAACATCCGCAAGAATTTAAACATGTTTGATGTCCACCATGTTTTGTAATCCCACGCCACTTTGAAAACCAAGACTAAGACAACAGAGGTTTCATTCACATTGCACCAACGTTTTACTCAATAAAAAAAGTAAAGAGAAGAAAACATGGCTGCGATTGACAACAATGGCAAAAAAAAAAACATTGATCAAACGGTTTTTTTTTTCATTGAGCTTGAGGCTCGTGGGTCGTTTGTCCTCTCATGCAAACTTCGACGACCGTCAGTTTTTTTTATGGATCTAATCCCAAGTCCTTGCACGAGGAGCTGTCATCGCTGTCCACCTCATCTGTCCACCTCATCTGTCCAATTATGACCTAATTTCAGGCGCTGCCAGTCAAACACTTCATCGATGTTGACGTGCGTCAATCCTAATAGTTCATAGGTAAAGAACAGATCTTGACGTCGGAAGGATAAAATTTCTTCCAAAATGCGTACGGTGACCACATCGGTTGACAACATGTTGCGCACAAATTGACAGTTTTCAGGGGTCCAGATCGGGTGTACGATACCATTTTCATGCAGCTGATGCACCCATTCGTCGTACACATCTGGAAAAGTGACTTGTCGAAGAGCCCTACTAATGTTAGCTCGTAGATCGTGTAAGAACAACAAGGCTTCGGGTGACCAAATGGGGTTATCGGGCGGTTTCAATACCACATGATGTTGCATGCATTTTAATAATGCTACAATCCACCAACGCCGCCAAGGGCGAGCATTCAGACTCTGCGTAAACTCACTCTGAGAGTCCACTACCCCTTGACTCGTGAAAGGAGAAGTCATGTTTGGTGTAAAAAAGACTAAACGTTATCCTTATATAGAAAACGCGAACTGTCAGTCCTACCAAAATCTTCTATAAAAAAAAAGAAACGACAAGGTATCAAAACAAATGGTAACACGTCAACAAAGAACACTTCAGCGCGCGAGATTAAAAAAATGTCGAGAACGTCTGACGCCCAGATTGCTTTAAAAGATTGGTTGGGATGTGCCATTCTCTTTTTAGAAAGAGTCGACCCCCATTCTTTGGTGGACTTCAGCGATGATGCGTTACAAGAGCTAGAACCGGACGTAGCGTTTGCGCAACTGGTGACCAGAAACAAAGAGAAGAACGAACCGTTTACTTTGCTTCATTTGATGGCTTATTTAAGCGTTATGCGTCAATGTTTGTCCCTGGACGCTTACCGTGAACATCGTCGTTGGATATTTAAGCAACAACAACAAGCATACATACCTAGTTTTGGACGTTTTGTGGCTCAATTTACAGTGAGTCTGACCCGGCGATTGATCCCTTTGGTGGTGCGCACCTGTTTGTTCCCCATCTAAAAAAATGAAGAAGGCCGAGCAGATGAGTCCTTTGGAAGACTTGTATTTGGATCTGGAGAGTCCTTACGCGTTGAGTGGAAATTTCAAGGAATTGACCAAGGTGGCCCGCGACACGTTGGACGTCTCACCCAGCCAGGCGCAAACGTATTTACAAGGAGAACCCACTTTCACGTTACACCGTCCTCGTCAGGTACGATTTCCACGCAGCAAGACGGTCGTGCCTCCGCAAGTGGATTATACCTGGCAGGCGGATCTTGTGGAAATGCAGGATGCCAAACTCATTGCCCAAAACAAACGCACCCGATACCTACTGACGGTCATCGATGTGTTGTCCAAATATGCATGGGTCATTGCCTTAAAAAGCAAGAAAGGCAAGGCCACGGCAGATGCCTTTCGTTATTTGTTGGAGAATTCAGGAGGACGTAAGCCCGTCAACTTGCAGACGGATCAAGGGAAAGAATTCTACAACCAACACATGAAGCAATTACTGGACGAGTATAACATTCACCACTATTCCACTCGAGGTGAACCCAAAGCTGCTGTGGTCGAACGTTTCAATCGCACTTTGAAGGAATTGATGTACAAGTACATGACAGCTCGCAACACCCCCAAATATTTGGAGGTCTTACCCTTGTTGGTGGACAAGTACAACACGCGCATTCACAGCCGCACTCAAATGGCCCCGGCCGATGTCACTGACGACAATGCCTCGGTGGTCTGGAAGCGGTTGTTCAAACCCACCCCTGCCTTAGACCCTTACAAGTTTCGACCGGGGGATTTTGTGCGCACCACAAAACCCGTCAAGGGTAAAAAGAGTGCCTTTTCCAAGAGTTATCGGGGTAATTGGTCGCAAGACGTGTACACGGTGACCGATCGTCAACGGTCCTTGTACGATGGTGTGAATTATTATAAGTTGGACACTTGGAAAGGTGATAAAGTACCTGGACGATTTTATGAACCTCAACTGCAAAAAGTACGAGCTCTACCCAACCAATGGCGGGTGAGTAAAAAGCTTAAATACAAGGGACGCGGACCCACTCGTCAAGTGTTAGTTAACTGGCAAGGACTTGCTCCCGATTATCAAACGTGGATACCCGTCAAAGAGTTAAAAAAGTCCTCGTAAAAAAATGGCCAAACCCTGGGAAATGGACGATGATTTTTTGCTGTTTCTGAATAGTGGGGATGTGGGCACGGAACCCCTCGAACCCGGAGAGACCACCGTGCGCAGTGCGTTCCGACAACGGTTGGAGATTCCATTGACGCTCACCGACCAGTGGCAAGTTGCCCTTTTGAAACTGTTGTACACCAATTCTTACGGGAACACCGTGTTGAAATCGTCGCAGGATTACCATGTGCGTGTGGGGAGCTCGGATGGATCGGTTCCCACTCGATCAATGGCGCTGACTTCGCACAAACACTTCACGCACGCGGCAGAATTGCTTGGCGATTTGGTGCAGAAGATGGGATGGTACGTGATACCTACCTTGTCGGGCGGTCAACATCATTACGGACAACTCCACATGGAATCTCCTGGCACCACGGACGAAAATTTTCCCACAAATCCCAAACTGGATCTGTTTCGTCCCGACCTGGTGCGTGAATTTTTGCAAAGGATCGAAAACACTTATCGCGTGAAACAAGTCGCACTCCCTACGCGCTTCAATCTGATCGAATATTACCTAGGATTCGCCCTCCTGAAACTCATGGGTTTAAGGAGGGATTACATCTGGTTAACTAGAGCTAGTCCATCCAGACCCAGGACGCATTATTCACTCCATCTGTGGGCGCAGGGTCAGTACAATCTAGGGGAATCGTTGGCTCTGTTGATGGGATTTTTGGAGCCCGATCCAGATCGGCCGGGCCAGACGCGCATTGTGGCTCACAACACCGTCTACGCGGACACAGGAGAAGGTACGCAAGCCGATTGGGTGGTTAGTCGTTTGGACACGCATCACTTTGGCATCGAGACGGAAGATTTTCTGTTGGGAGGCGTACGCATCAAACTCAACACTGCCGTCGAGCGGTTGCACTACACGTTTGGCAAAAGAGCCGTCTTTGACATGGGGGCTTGGGTGCGCGACCCGTCTCCCTTGTTACCCTACGCGCGACAATCCCCCGTGACGGTGGTCACTACGGAACCCGGCAAGTGGTTTCTGCAGGCCCGAGAAGGGGTCAACGTCGATTTCAAAAACGGTCTGGAGACAGTGATGGGTACCCCACAACTCAAAGCTCCTTCTCGGGTTAAGGGATTCGGGGCCTGGTTGGCTTTGCCCAGTTTGGAGACATCCCTGGCCCAAACAAACACCCACTTGTCTGACGTGGACCTCACGCGATGCAATACCGAAGTAGATGTGGTGGAATTTAGCCCCGTGGGCGACAGACAACGCCGATTGCTGGCCACTCTTCCCCTCTCACCTAGCAGCGATTACGGTCTCACGGTCGAATACGACCCGCAGCATTTGGATTTCAGACCGTTGGCAGGACCCACGCAAAATCTGAGCGAGTTGAGAGTGCATTTAAGAAACGCTGAAGGTTTGGGTATACCATTTTACACGGGTCTCACCGGTGTTTGGTTGTACTTTCGCAAAGGAGGAACGAAAAACACACAACCCTTGCAATCGGCCGGCATGAGTTTTGCTGGGGGACGTCGAGTGACTTTGGAAAGTGACGATCAGAAGGACCTCTTCCCGAACAACACCCCATCGCGTTTCAGGTTGAGATTACCCGAACAGTGGACCTTGGATGCCACATGGGAAGTGGCTCTGGTGCAATTGTTGATGCCTCACACGTTTCACAACGTTCAAGATCGCCAGATACAGTGTTCTGTCAACTACCCGTCCGGCAAACAAGATATTTTTTTGGCGGGCGGGCTCTACGTGACCTTGACAGATGTTGTGTTGGCCCTTCATCAAGCCATCGAAACGGAGACACCCGTTTCAGATGCTGGCACGACCGCTCGTGTCCAACTGCAGTTGGACGAGAAAGGATTTTACCAGTGGACCTTCCCCACGAATGATTTTTCGCTGTACTTACCCAGCTGGTTGGCTCGAGTTTTAGGATATCTTGATTGGGAATCGTGGACGGTCCCGTTTTACTACAAGTCCGACGTGCGTCATCCCACAGTGGAAATCACCAGCACGGACACCCAGACTGGGCGCCCGACCGAAGTGGAAATCACACGCTCGCATACCATGGCCTTACCGGCCGATCATCGCGTGTGGAGTTTTGTCTCCCCGAACTCTTTCCAGAACGTCTACGTGCATTGCAACGTGGCCGAACCCGTGTACGTGGGATCGCAGATGGCCAAGGTGGTCTTAATCCATGGCGTCAACCCTCAGAAGGGGGTCTTGGAGGACGTGCCCATTCCACACTTGATCTTTTCGCGATTGAGTCATTTCACTTTTCGAGACCTCGAAATCGATATAAGAGACAACTTAGGTCGTCCCATCTCATTTCAAGGAGGAAACGTCACAGCTGCTCTGTATTTCCGACAACGTAAATTGCCTTAAAAAAAAAAAGTGCCAATGCGTCGCACGTTTTTGAGATCGCAATGGATCCAAGTAGGTGGTGGTGATGGTTACAATCAAGGCCTGCCTCCGTATCAAGAAGGGGGTTTTTGGGGCACGCTGGCAGGTCCTGCAGTGAGTTATCTGGGTAATTTAGCGGCCAACGCGGGATACGAAACAGCCTGTCGAGCCGCCCGCAAATTTTACAAAAGTCATTGTCGGAAGAAGGAGGAGGAAGAGGAAGAGGAGGAGGAGGAACCGCCCCGCAAGAAAAAGACAAAGACAAAACGAGAACTGCCCCGCAAGAAAAAAAAGAAAAAGATGCAACGAGGAGGAAGAGGAGACAAGTACGACGGTGGGACGGCCGATTATCAGGAAGGAGGACTGGTCTTACCTTTCTCCGAAATGACGTACGAGCAACTGTTGAGAGCGCAGAGGGGTTTTGGGAAGCGGCGATCTCGACAAAGAACCCCTCGTCGACCTCGCAACATCACGGCCGCGAGTTTGGATGAAAATCTCTATCGGCGTCTGGGAGGGAGACCCATCGGGGTGTTGCCCAATGCCATTCCTGGCTTTCAGGTGGGCATGGGAGAGAATCGAGAGAGAGTAAGAGGAAAAAAACGTAGACGAACGGGTCACGGTGATTGTTTCAACGAGCTCCTATAAAAAGGAGCATCCACGGGTGGTCGACCATTTGACTAGACGTCACCGTCAGCATGTCACAAGGGTCAGATGACACAGACAACAACAACAACAACAACGGTGGGATCATCGTGCAGGCCGATCAGGGTCTTTACAATTATCGCCCTCCGCGAGAAATTGATGCCACAGAATACAAATGGCACTTTGAAGATGTGAAATCTCAGACCACTTCGTCAAACCCTCTCCAGTTTCGTTTGGCCGATCGACCTTACCCCTTCTGCCCCAGCGAGATCGAACTGCATCTTAAAGTGTACTTCAAACTGGGCTCCACAAAAGCACCCTTGAATGACTTCACCACCAACCAAGCTATTGTAGGCCCAGTGAACAATTTTGGGTACAGTTGTATCCGTCAAGTTCGTTGTCGAGTCAACAACAACGAAACTGAGTCCACGGCTGGGGTGAATTTGGCATACCGAGAATATTTCAAGACCTTGTTGGAAGCAGATCCCTGGGACGAAGCCAGCCGCCTCAAGCGACAAGGATGGTACAAAGATAGCGCAGGACAGATGGATAAATGGGGAGGCCTAGCCACTCATAATCCTGGAGGGGTTCAACGACAAAAGATCTGTGTCAATGGCACGGGCAAGTTCGAATTCAACGTGTGCCCTTTGCCTTGTAATTTTTGCCAGATAGAACAGAACGTCCCACCCAACACCAGAGTAGAATTTGAGATCGAGTTCAATGACCCCAAGTTCTGTTTGATGTCCATGACCCTGGACAAGTCCACTGCAGCTGGGGCCGTGAACAACACGGCTAGTTTTGAAGTCTTGGCCCAAGAGTGTTTTCTCCGTGTGTTTTATCGCGTTCCCAATGATATCATCATGAAGTACATGGAAGAACAAGTGGAAAAGACCACGGTGGCCAACCCCCTCTCCTTCCCCTTCAGGCGCATGCGATGCGAGAACAGGTACATTCCAACAGGCGTCAGCCAAGTGGAGTTCAACGATGTGTTTCAAGGACGTTCCCCGCGCTTGTTTTGGTTGGTGGTGTTGGAAGATGCGCGTTATCAGGGAGAATTCAATAAAAATCCCTTTGACTTCAAAGCCAATTTTTCAGGATTCAACATCACCAGTGCCGAGTGCACAGCCAACGGAGTCCCAGTGAACAAAGCCAAAGTGGATCTTACCAACAAATACGAGATCTATGATTTGTTGCTGAATGCCTCAGGCAAAAAGAGACGCGATGCTTACCTGTTGGATCCCGATACCTTTGAAAAGGGTTTCTACTTTGTACCCTTTGATTTGACGGCTGTCCAAGATGGAGGTGATTCTGTCACCCCGCAGTTGCAAATGCTGATCAACGTCAGGCTGGGGTTTTCTACAACGACAGGTGCAGCATTGCAAGCTTTGTTCTTGTACAACACAGATGAGAGTCTGTTGCAGATTGACAACAGAGGAACCACTCAAGGCCCAGTGCTCTTGTCCGATGCCTTGGTGTGAAAAGAGCTGGAGAAAACATTATCTTTTTGTAACAATAAAAAAAAAGAGGTCAATAAAAATGTCACTTGCCTATTTCATGAACTTTAGATGCCTTGTTTGAAAAGAGCTTTTTTGTAACAAGAAAAAAAAAAAAAAAGAGTTTAATAAAAATGTTTTATCTTTTTTGGTGATGTTTGTGTGTGTCACTCTCCTGTTCCTCGGGCCCCCTATAAAAAAGGGCACAAGTCCTCCTTGGTCAGTTTTGAAAATGCCTTGCAGAAAGAAAAGAAGAAGAGTATCTCGCAAAAAGAGGTACCACAGAGGGGGTGCTAGGTTCGTGAGACGACCCACCCTGCAGGATAAAATAGCCGAGGGAGCCAGTATGTTTTTATCAGGACCTGCCCCTTCGTTTGCTACGGCAGGCTTGTTCCTGGGCAAGCAAGCATTCAAAGGCATAAAAGACAACGTGGAGCATTTTTTAAAGGCCAAAAAGCGGCGGAGATAATAAAAAAAAAAGATCCACCTTGTCAAAAAAAAAAAAGATGGTCAAGCCATCCCGTGCCAGACGAGACAGCGCCCAAAGACGAAGAAATCGTCGGATGACAAGGCAGGGAGGTATTCAACGAGGAGGTTTCGTCCCCATTGTGGTGGATTTTAAGAAAGGGATCCAAGTGACACGGGACGCCATCGAAGCCATGCAACAACCCATCGACCACGACAAGGCCCGACGAAACGTGAACAGGTACAAAGCCGAGTATGCGTCTTATAAAAGACGCGGTGGAAACAAAGGGTTCACGCGTTGGGCCCGCGACAAAGGTTACGCCAAAAAAAGTGATGCCTGTTGCCTGCAGTAAAAATGCATGACACGTTGCAATTGCGAAAAGCGTGTCGAGGCGATGACAACATTTCAAAATACTTTTGGGACGTGTTTGGTGCGGATGAAGGAGCCTGTCAACCCGTCGAGTACCCCAAGTGCGCCATATGGAACACGGACCCCATACGCTTACCCGGCCAACATTGGATAGCGGTGTTTTGGGCGAGTCAAGACCACGGAGAATTCTTTGATAGTTACGCGCGAGCGCCATCCTTCTACAACGCAGCGTGGCGTTGTTTCGACCTTTTCCGTCACATTCCACAAGAGCTACAAGGAACCAACACCGATGTGTGCGGAGATTATTGTTTGTACTACTTATTTCATCGTTGCCGCGGCAAACCCATGACCCAAATTGTTCGACCCTTCTCATACACGGATCGTGTCTACAACGATACGGCCGTGGTGGAACGAGTACGGGAAGAATTCCCGAGTTTACAACACCAACACCTGGCAGGGGGACTGTATGATGAGGATGGACGCCCCAACCAGATGTGTCGGATCAAACGGTTGAATCTTTGCAAAAGAAAGGCATAAAAGGAAGAACGGTGTTTTTTACGGGGTGACAGGTTAAAAACATGGAAACGGAAGATGCTCCCTCTTGTTATGATCCACGTTTCAGGGTCCCGGGTAACATGCAGATCGTGGGTCCTACCTTGAGCGGCAAGACAACCTTCTTGTACAAGTTGGTCAAAGATGCTCCGTGCTACTTTCGGGAAGACGACAGATCCCCTTGTTATTTTCAAAAAATCGTGTATTGCTATGGATCAGCCTGGCAACCGATTTTTAACCAATTCCAAGAGATGGGCGTGCAATTTCACGAGGGCTTGCCAGACAACGTGGAAGCACTCTTTCCACCCGAAACACGCCCCGGTTTGATCATCATGGACGATCTCATGCACGAAAGCAGCAAGTCACCTCAAGTGACCCAACTGTTGACCAAAGGAACGCATCACTTGGGTCTCTTTGCGATTTTCCTGTCGCAGAACCTCTTCCATTCGGGCAAGGAACAAGCTGGTCAAAATCGCAATTATCATTACACCGTTCTCTTCAAAAATCCTGCGGATACCCGTTACATCAAGATGCTGGGCAATCGTTGGTTGGGTGATTCAGAGGCATTTTGGCCCATCTATAAAAGGGCCACAGAGAGACCTTTTGGCTATCTATTGACCGACCATCATCCTCGAACCGACGACGCCATTCGTTTTCGTACCCATCTCTTGATAGACGATCCCGAACCTCTTACCGTGTTGCAACCCGCTCAAAAGAGAAGACACAAAACGTGAGAAAAATGTCTTTCCGTCGTCGAGATTGGAGAAGACAGCGAGGACGAGGCATGTTGGAGGATTTTAGCAAATCTCGCGCCACCCGCACCAATCAAATCAGAGCGCGATGGAATAAGGAGAGAGCCGACATGCATCGACGCTTGCAAAACGAAAGCGGTAAATTGCAAGAAGGTGCCCGTCGCCTCCAGTGGATGTTGGAAAACCCCAACCCCAGTCTGGGTGAAAGGGTCATGGAGAAGGGACGTCAAACCCAATTCAAAGCCAAGAATGCTTTCAAACCAGGCATCAAACGCCCCAAACTCAAAGCAGGAACGAAAAGAGCCCTGATGGCTGGGGCGATGGGAGGTGTCTTGGCCCCCGTAGTGGGAACTTTAATCGCCAAAGCTATAAAAAAGACGAAGACGAAGAAGAAGAAATCATAAAAAGAAAACAGTTATGCAGTCCCTCATTGTCATTCCCACCTATGGAACATGGCCCACCATGCCACGCATCGCTCGAGCGCCTTGGTCGCAAGGGGTTCCTTTTACCCGTTACGTGGTTGGGAAAGGGATACAATTGCAAGATGCAAGCGATCTCACCACGGGTCGGGCGGCCTGGCAAGCACAGATCCGTCGCAGTCAAAGAGGTCGCGGGATCGATGGCAGCCAGAGATCAAGAGCCATGGCCAAAGCCTATGCCAACCGACCCGCTCAGAAGGTCGATCGTTGGGTCAACAGAAAGATGTGGCGCTTGCGAGATAAGATGACTCCCGAAACCTTAACAGGAAAATTAACAGCAGGTGCTGCATTAGGAGGAGCTGCGGCGGCCGTGCCAGCAGCGTTTTTGGGTGCCTTAACAGCCAAAGTCTTCACCCAGAAGAAGAAAAAGAAGAAGAAGAAACAAGAAGGAGGGTTTTTAACGCTGCTAAGCAGTGCTGCCAAAGTGGGATACGAGGTTGGAAAGAGAAAAGATTACAAGCGTATGGGAGCCAAAGGAGCCACGGGGCATTATAAAGCGCATCGCAAACCCTGGGAAGTTTAAGGAAGGTATAAAGAGAGAGTAGTCCTCATCCGCAAGTACATTCACCATGCCAACCGTTCGCAGAAAGAAAACAAGACAGCGTGGAAAAGGTTTGGGCGCCGACATGGCCGTGGCCACGGCAGCTCCCATTGTGGCCAATCTCTTAAGTCAAGGGATTGAACACGCCATGGACAAAGGACCAGAGGTACTCGGCAAGGTAGCCGAGCATGGCAAACGTGGTGTAAAGTGGCTCTCGAAACGCTTCAACCGTTTGAGAAAAAAGAAACCTCAGAAGGGCGGTAGAAAAAAAAGAACATCCTTGCCCCGTTGGGCTCAAGAACCTGGTCTGTCCAAACTCGTAGGTCTACCCAATCATTTACCGTCACACGTGCAATTTCAACTTGAAAATTCCACGACCTCGGTGTAGGCAGGCGAAGGATATAAGAAAGGAGGAAACTGCAGGACACACACAGTTTTTTGTGATGGCCCCACCTAGAGGCGCTTGGCGTGCTTTTCCTGTCAATTCAAATTTTTCGCCCACTTCTGCTGCAGAGCGACGAGCGAACTCGGGATTTGATGCCCCAAGAAAGAAGGCCACTACCGATCGTTTTGGGAGACCCAACCGAGCCGTGAAAGCCAGTATTGCCTTGAAAAAAGGAATCAAGACAGCCAATGCGGCGACAGCGGGAGCGATTTTAGCGGCCACTTTGGGCGGTGTGCTTGCAAGTCAACTCTCGAAAAAGAAAAAAAAGAAGAAGAAGAAGCAAGAACAACAAGGTGCAGGCAAAAGATCAAGGGGATGGCGCATGCAAGAACAAGCCGACTGGTTATCGGGGTTGACGGATCGCCGGACGTTTTCGGAGGACATAAAAAGAGCCAGCAACGAACAATTGCGAGCTCTGACCGATCTGATACGTAATCTCTACGACAACGTGATCCAAGTACCCGCTTACGTCAAAACCCCTCTCCTGGGTAACAGGAAAACGATTCGACGCATCAGTGCACTGACGACGCCTTTGCACGAAAGAAAGAGGCTCTTAAGAAGAGTAGGAGGAGAAAAACTCGTTCCCTTTTTGCAAGCCGGACTAGACGCCTTGTCGTCATGACGGACAAATACGCTCGAGAGATGATGTTGGTGCCCAAAGATCCCCCCTGGATGAAACCGCCGGTTCCCTTTCTACCCGATTCATCCCGTCAATGGGGAAGGGGTGAACAAACACCCCCCGACCCCAACGAAGCCTACTGGAAACGTCAATTCTTGACGGACCAATTGGTCAATGCCCCTCGTTTGGATCGCGTCATGCGTGTCATGGATGCCATGAAGAGCGTGGAAGGTGAAGGGCAACCGCCCAAGTTACCTTCGTACGGAAGTAAGAGCAGCGAATACTTTCGACTTCAGAATCAACTACGACACATGATAGACCCCCGTCAGACCTCTGCGCTCTTGAGAAGACCTCCCCCTCTTTCGGCGGCGGAAAACCAAGCCCGAACGGATGATATTATTCCCCCCAAACCACCCCTTGGATCCACACTTCCACCACCTCCCAAGTCATTTCAAGAAGCGCACCAGCAATCAAAGAACATTGACAAACAATTGGAAAACTTCATCAACGTGGCTAAACAGAATTTGGACGAGGCCAAGCGCGCCGGCAATAATCCTAACGAGGTGAAAATGGCTGATCTAGATTGGCAAGTGGCTCAAAAGTCTGCTGAAGTCATACGAGAGTTGGACGATCAATTAAACTCAGAAAACTATGGTTTGCCCTTCAGCGACCTCAAATACTGGACCACGGACAAAGACACATTCGATGCTGCCGTGGAAGCACACAAAAGAGAGCTGCTGGAACGTCGTGACAAACTGTGGGGTCAACTGGAAACAGAATATCAAGAGCACAAGGAAAGCATGAAACAGAGAGAAAAGCAAAGACAAGCCAAGATAGAAAACATTATTCAAAAAGGAAAAGGGGTCGCCTTGAAACGACACAAACCTCGCGGTTGGGTGCAAGAGTAAGAAAGTTGTTCAGAAAAAAGAGACGTTTAAAAGTTGTCACTATTTAAATTGTTGACCTGTTTTCACAACAAGATTGTTGTAATAAAGTTGCTTTAAAATGGTCAAAACACGTGTGCTCTTTTTCTTGCACTAACCGGTTTTTTGAATAAGAATTCATCAAAAAAAAGTAATCAAAAAAAAAACAATCTGCGTGGTTCATTGTCTGATGAACCAAATCAAACAAGGCAAGACTCCTTTGTGGCCACAAGTAACGAGAAAAGGCCCACTGGTAGTGTAGACTCTCGCCAAGGTCACAGGTTCGATTCCCGTTGGGGCCCCAAAAAAATCAACAAGAACATTCGAAAACAAGAAAACGAAAAACAAGCAAGAAAAACACAAAACAAAAAGCACTCTCACTTTCTGGAAACGCTTGGTTGACAAAACAAATTGCCCTTCAAAGACAAGAGACGTCAGCGAAGGGCTTCCTCGTAGCCTGAGGGGTGGCGTCAGCTTTTTTTCCCTTTATAAAGGCTCGCGCTTTGTTCTTTTTTCATTCTTCTCTCATTCGCTTACAACGCAAAGCCAGACGAGCTGCTCGGCAGAAGAAAACAGTAATGGGTGCAAGATTATCGCAAACACTTGGGACGAGACGATTTCAATTTAAACTCTTTTATCGTCGAGCCAGGTCCCGCTGTGGTTCGCGCGTGGTCTGGAGCCAAGTGATGGCGTAAGCCGGGTTTTTCCAGGAAAACGCTGTTCTGAGAAAGACAAGAAAGATTTTTTCACGGCGTGAAAACAAAGATGGTTCCTCGCTAAAAAATCAGACAACTCTCCTCGTGGAAGGTTTAAGAGGTGGCTTTGGAAAAAGGACAACCTTTTCGGCAAAAGAAAGGGATTTTTGTACTGCAAAATCCTTCCGCAGGTTCGTAGTTTGTTTGTTTGTCTTTGCTCGATTCGTCATGCCGGTTTTTCCAGGAAAACGCTGTTCTGAGAAAGACAAGAAAGATTTTTTCACGGCGTGAAAACAAAGATGGTTCCTCGCTAAAAAATCAGACAACTCTCCTCGTGGAAGGTTTAAGAGGTGGCTTTGGAAAAAGGACAACCTTTTCGGCAAAAGAAAGGGATTTTTGTACTGCAAAATCCTTCCGCAGGTTCGTAGTTTGTTTGTTTGTCTTTGCTCGATTCGTCATGCCAGTTTTTCCAGGAAAACGCTGTTCTGAGAAAGACAAGAAAGATTTTTTCACGGCGTGAAAACAAAGATGGTTCCTCGCTAAAAAATCAGACAACTCTCCTCGTGGAAGGTTTAAGAGGTGGCTTTGGAAAAAGGACAACCTTTTCGGCAAAAGAAAGGGATTTTTGTACTGCAAAATCCTTCCGCAGGTTCGTAGTTTGTTTGTTTGTCTTTGCTCGATTCGTCATGCGAGGAAAATTTGATTTGTTTAAAATACTTTCATGTTTCTTCTTTCAAACGAGTTTTCTGCGAGTATTGAATTCAAACTTTTTTTTTTTTCTTTTTTCATTCACGGAATGTCCCGGAGGCGAGCCAAGATGATTTTCGTTCTAACATGCGATGGAATCGAAAGAGAAAGAGAACCTGATTTACGACACGTCTTCGCGGAAAATGTCTGACTTTGAATTTTTTGCCCTGAAGGTTTTCATGCGGTCTAATTACCAAGTGATTGCTTGTATTATGTTCTGTTAAAAGAATTATTCAGCGCTCGATGATAAGCGCTTTTATCACCATAACATCCAGATAAATTTTGCTCAAACCCCGATCGGAAAGTTACTCAAGAAAAGAAGAAAGCATTAATCCTTGAAATTTTTTCTTGTTGATGATTTTCATTAAACACGTTATTGAACTTTCATCTTTGTGTGGGCTTCTTCTTTCATATTGGGGATTTTGACTACTTCCCCAATTCATTCCCCAGGAGGATCGTACACAGGGAAATTTGACCACTTCCCCCCCAAAAAAAAAAAAAAATTTGAAAAAATTTTTTGAAAAAATTCGATACTCAAAATCACCTATATAAATCAAAAATTGAAAAAAAAACTTCAAAAAAAAATTCAAAAAAATTTGAAAAAAAATTGAAAAATAATTCTAGTCAAAATCCCCTATATAACGTTGGGTTAACGTCAGCTGACGTCAGTGATGACGTATATAGGAACTTTTGACTATGCCCCATATTCAAAATCCAAAAAGGGTGTGGTTAGGAAAAAATGACTATGCCCCACATAGACACCCCTTACTACTGTGATCTCTGCGCGGCTTCAGAATCTGATACCCAAGACAATATAAACAGCTTTTCGGGTAATGCGAAACACTGACTTTTGCTCTTGGTAATCATAGAAAGAACAGGACTGATTCTCTTTCCAGTTCGGTACATCTCAGCAATTTTAACTAGCTTAATGGAGTAATGTTTTCTTATTTTATATCCAGCTGAATTCAAATTATGGAATTGTAGTCAGACATTAACTGTAATAAGGTGCTAGCAGTTGTCCTGTGCTTGGTGTCGCATGGTTAGATTGAGATAGTGGTTGACATCTGAGTCAGTGGTTGCAACCTCTTGGGCGTTTTGAGGGCTTTCAGTAGTTTCACTACTTTCAGTGTCTTCCTCCGCAACTAGGTTGTGCCTGAATTCGAGGTGTTTCTGTCACAAACGATCCTAAATCTGTGTGCGTTTTTTTGCTTTCTGTCCTTTTGTTCCTTTTTTTCACAAGCGTCAAAATGTTCTAAAAAGTAAAACATATCAATAATTATTGTGACCATAACATTTGGACTATTTTGCTCTATTTGATTTTTTTTGCAAAGTTGATCTAAAAAATTAAGGATGATCAAGTGAAGACTATTGTATAGTTTAATATATTTACTCCCTCAAGGGAACTTTGCTTAAAATATCATCTCTACAAAGTTGCACTGACTAACTAGGCTTTTTTAAAGTTCCAGCCTTTGCACCAAAATACATAGCGATTTATCAACATATATTCCAATGTTAAACACTAAATCATATGAAATAGCTTTTTACTTACTTGTCTTTAAAGTAGTGGAACTTTCCTCTTAACTTGGCGATTCGCAGGTAGTGAAACATAATTTTTTACAGATACCACAGTGAGCTCTAACTTCATTTACATCGCAGGCATCACATTTCTGCAATTTTGAAAAAAGAGAAAAGCAAAACGTGTTGACTTAATGAAAGTGCAATTACACACAAATGGTAGTGATGTAAAAATCTGCTAAATATATTATACACACCATTTTTGGGGTTTTCAAGGTCCCTTGATTGCTGGTCATTTCACTCAACCGACTTGCTACTTTGAAGTGAAGCAAGGAGGACCCTGTCTTTCTCTTTGGAAGGTTTTCTTGGTATGGCCTTTGCCTGTTGGTGTAGCCGCAGGATTGTTTGAGGAAGCCGTTGCCTCAGAAGAGGAATCTGCCACAACAGTTATCACATTTTCCCCAGTGTTTCCTCAAACTATGTCTTTTTGAAGTGTCACTGTAGAATCGAAAGGAAAATAAATAAGAGGCTTTAAGCAGCCTATACTCATGTGCATGCCTAAGAAAGTTTTATGATATATTTTAAACATGATAAGATGTCCGACATAGAGAAGAGTTACTCCTTTCATTCAGTCATTGTTCCTGCAAACCACGTTGTTTACTATTGAATGTTTTGTAAGTGAAGGCTGTACCACAATGAAGCCAGTGATTCTTCCAAATGTTATATATACCTAACGTGAACATTAGTAATGTAAATAGGGTTGTAGGAGACGCTGTCATAACACTCCAGTAACGCTGTTTTACCGGAAGTGAGAGTAGCCAGAAGTCACTAAACAGGAAGCGTTAATGGCAAAGCTATAAACCGAGTGCACAATTTAAAATATGCCATGACGACTTCAACACGGTCAAAGTGTGTAATTATGCGAACCCCACTTGAGTGGGGTTCGTACATATTTATGAGCCTTGTTTCCTAGTAACGGTTGACGTTTTTTACGTCACATCCAATTGAAAGTCTCAAATGCTGGCCGTAAAAGAAAACCGGTTTCTTGAGGTTTCGACAATCTGAAGCTGACATATTTTTACGAAGTGGCTATTTGTATGGCACCCGTACGCGGACTTCGATTTGCTATTCGTACGGGAGTCCAAAACTTTCGACAATTTTCGATGTTATTCTTCACTTTTGTTGGTCCACAATATTAATGTTCGTTTAGCTTTACGAAGCGCTTCTGGTAAGCGATGTTGAATTGGCTTAGACTAATTTGCTGAGTCTGTATACTCACGCGAGCGACTCATCGTGACACTTAGAAATATTTCGCGTCAAAGAATACTCCTGTACGACTGGCAAATCGAAGTCCCCATACGCGTGCCGTACGAATAGCCAATGCGACATTTTTAATACAAGTACGATTCTTTTCATTCAGAGGTCAAAAGATGGATGTTGTAATCTTCACAATTCAGAGAGATTTGATCACATCTCGTTTGTGTAGTATTTTATGCAAATTTTAAGCTCTTTCCGTAATTTGAGCTCTTTGTTTACAAGTAGAAAGCGAGCCGTCCTTGCACGAAAGTTTCCCATTTCAAAGCGAAATATATTCGGAAAGACTTAAACATTAAGACAATTCCATACGAGTGGTGTAAATCGACTGGTTTTATTTCGTTTTGGTATCCTGAGCCGGGCCCGGCCATGATCGATCAAGTGATCAGTGATGCGTATTGTCATGTTTCTGTGTTTATTATTTGAATAAATTTCTGGAAGGCTGAAGTTGCATTGTTGCATTTTATAAACCATGGCGTTTACTCAAGAGATATAATTTATTTATCACTGGAGCAGGAACTACAAACAAGTTTCATTCAATATTTTTGCTCGAAAGGTTGAGCGTTTTCTTTTGACGCCATCTTTTACTGCGATCGTTTCTTTGCGAATCTCGCGCTCATCTTCGATCCTTCGATTTCACTCGGAACTCCAGCCATCAAATGAAACCATCACTGCCTCTCAGGTTGAAGAAACAACGGCGCAAACACACCAAACTTCATAATCGATCGCTTCTGCTTTACAGTCAGGTTCAAAGTTTTCGAAAGCCATTCTCGTTCGCATGTTTCGTTTTTGCTGATTCAAAACAGGTTTTGATCGACGGAAAGAAACTGGATGAGTCAGGAGGAATGTCTGCATTTGGTTGCTAAGATACTAGTTAGTTCCAGGTCTCCCGCGGTAGTATTAGCTCTAAACTGCGCATGTGTGGAATAAATAATGAATTACACACTTTGACCGTGTTGAAGTCCTTATGGCATAAATTTGCATGAAAAATCGTGACAAAAAATTATAATAAAAAAAGAAAAAAAAACGAAGGACATTTTTTAACTCATTGCGCATTGCGCATGAATAAGAAGCAAAAAGCAAATCAACAGCAAAACCTGAAACTGTGCATTTTAAATCGTGCAAAGCCTTCCTGTGCGTTTAGATTGTCATGTACATCATGTAGGCCTTAAAATTATTCTTGTTTTAATATACTTTTTCATAATCGTGAGAGATCATGGAAGTGTAACTAGATGCACAATATCAGTAGAGTTGTAAATCAATGCCTTCAAATCCCGTGTTTCGTTTGCTAATAACCTGACCCTACAACTGACAGATCATGCTTGAAAATTCTATTTGCACTGTACCTTGCAGCCATACATTTTGCTGACTATCAAGATCATTTGCCCATATATCCCACTGCTCTTGGGTACGAACAGCGAAAACTTCAGCTCTCTGTTAGCACTTGTCCATTACTGCCATTGAAAGGTCAAACGAACCCAGACCCTTTGATCTCGTTTTGCTGATTTCATTCTTTGGAGAAATGAAAGGATTTTTTTGGCGCAAAAAGGTGCGAGGAAACATGCAGTGTCTTGAATGCAATATTTCTTGAAAACAGAACCAAATACTGCTGTTAAAAATATGGGGCGCTGTGAAAATTTAAAATATTTCTGTGTTATGTAAGGGAATAAAGCACCCTTTATGGAAAAATAATGCTAGTAAACATTATTACAGCCATTTTGTTTAACCATCCCTTCCTCAATACTTGAATTGCACATAAAAGTGAAGAATTTTCAGGCATTTTGGGTCCAAAACTATTTTGCGTAAGGCAGCTGTACTTAACATGTTATAAAATAGAAAAACTATCCCTTTGTAGAAGAGCCTGTTTTAAAACCTTGGCAGACTTTGCAAAACTTACAGTGCAATACAAATTTTATTAACACTCCCCAAAGAGGCTTTTCGGTGTTAATTACTACTACAGTAACACGGATCAGCTTAATTCAGATCACAAGGCAAATTTTAACTATTAGGTACTTTGTAATTACGTGTACATTTCAAATTTGTAACACGATTACAAATCTCAGCAACACTAGCTTGATGAAAACAAATGCAATGTAAATTTGTAGTAGAAACTTGTGGTGTGACTGCGTAATTTGGTTTCCATTTTCTTTACAGTCACCAATAAATTCTCACAACCAATCTACATAACTTTACTTTTTGATAAACCGCAAAGGGCCTTTCATTAGTTCTTCAGTTGGTGGGGCCTCCTTCATTTCTAGCGTTAGAGCTATTTGTTTTTGGTCAAACTCATTTTTGTTGCTTGGTAAGGCAAAAGTACCCTCCATTTCTAAGCGCCTCTGAAACATTTTGATGATCAAAAAGGGGAAGTAGATGTAACTCTTCTCTTCTTTCATCTTCTTGGCATGCAATTTCCGAGATCTTTTGGAGTATTTTCTGTGACTGTGCTGTGTACCATCTTTCTTGCTTTCTTTCATTTCTTCCTGGTAAAAAGTCTTTAGCCTTGCAATAACTAGTAAGTTTATCCAAACCTTTAGTTAAGATCTCAGTTGACACCGATCCCATCAAAACTTGAGAGAGCAAAGTAACAGTCACTTTTCCCAGTGGTTGCATTTCTATCAGACAGTGGATGACAAGTTTGGCAAGTTCTGTCTTGTCACTTTGTATTTCCTCTCCTACAGGTCCTTTTGTCCACACATTACATGCCTCCTCACAAGGGATTGAATCGTCTTCCCAAAAATATGATAGTACACCCACATGTTAGCTTTTACCCACAAATTAGAGTTACGGAAGAAAATATTAACATGTGGATCGATTTAGTTTATTGTACCTTTCATTTCTGTTATCTTCATCTTCAATTTGACTGATGTTGTGCAAATAAAAAGACCAATTTGCAAATTTGAACAAGGCAATGCATGTTGCATGATGTCTGTCTCTCCCAGCCCTGCCAATTTCCTGGGAATGTTAGGTGGATGACAAATCGTAAATCTCCTTTATTGATTCCCATTTCAAAGCACTTTGTTGCACACAACTTTGGCATTGCCATTGCTCCACAGTTCTTCAGTTTTTTTTTACTATCAGTATAATTCAGGGTGCCATGGACGTATGTCTAACGGGGTTGTAAGACAATGAACTCGAAAGAACGTGAAGAACACAACTCATTTAATCGCTAACACAAGTTTACAGAGCTGAGCGCAGGAGACCATCTGGGAACTTTACCCTGAGTGGGCCCTGGGAGCCTGGGACTAATAACATCGTTACATCTCCCTTGTTTTAACAAGACAGAAAACAACAAACAAGCAGAAAAGAAAGAGGAAAGCTAAAAATAGAATCTCATCATAAGAACTGACATAACATGGTAATTGAGTTCCAGAATAGAAAGCTGTACGAAATGCTAACTGTTCAGTTTTCCTGCATTCAGGGATCGTCAGGGATCGTCAAAGTAGGTTGTGTCCCCAGTAGTGTTTAATGGGGGTGTTGGGTTCGGGCTTGCTCCTTCTAATTGCATTGCATCATCTTCTGAGATGGGTTGGTAGATGGGAGTGGTTGCGGCGATTGACTTCCATCTTCCATGCAGACCTTGTTGGATCGTACCACCACTTGATCCTCCACCTGAGCCTTAAACCATTTAGACTGACCTGGCAGAGGTAGGACTTGTACCACATCTCCATTCTTTAACAGGTGTAACACCTTAGCTTTTCTGTCATAGTAAAAAGCTTGCTTGTGTTTCCTACTCTGCAATTTCTGTACCACACTAGGAACAACTTTTGGCTGAAGCAGCTGGCTAGCCACGGGGAGTAACGAGCGAGTCCTTTGAGAGAGAAAACGCTGTGCTGGGGAACTATCCATTCCCTCTAATGGTGTGTTTCTAAAATCCAGTATAGACAGATGTGGGTCATAAGCCGCATCCGCAGCTTTCTTTAAGATAGACTTTGCCGTCTTCACACTGTTCTCTGCTTTTCCATTGGACTGTGGATATGTAGGTGATGTTTTGATGTGCTCAAAATGGAAATCTTTTGCAAAGTTCTGAAATTCAGTACAATCAAGCTGCGGTCCATTGTCCGTGGTGAGTCTATCTGGCAGTCCATATCTTGTGAAATGAGGCTTCAGCTTACCAATAATCTCTTTCGAGGTCTTGTAACCCAACACGTCCAGCTTAAAAAAGGTTAGAATAGCGATCAGTGGTAACTAGATAGTCAGTACCGTTTAGCTCAAAGAGGTCTGCCGAGATGCTTTGCCAGGGTCTTGTTGGTATTTCATGGCATACCATAGGTTCCTTCTGTTGTGTTGGTTTGTTGCTATTGCAGATGCTGCACCTTGAAAAGAACTCTGAAATCTGGTTGTACATTCCTGACCAGTAGAAAGCTTCCTTAACCCTCTGCAGACAACCCTGAATGCCCAGGTGACTTGTATGTATTTTGTCAATAATGTGCTGTCTCAAACCACATGGCACCATGAGTCTTTCACCCTCGAACACAACACCATTCTGAACTGACAGTTCCTCCTTGAAGTTAAAATAATCATGCAAAGAGGGGGGCACAGACGCCCAACTCTCTGGCCATCCCTGCTTAATGACAGCGGTTAACGACTCAAGTTCTGCATCAGCTTTAGTAGCATCCTTTATTTCTGACAAAGTTACTTGATGAATTGGCACAAACTCTACCATATTCACATACTTGGCCTCCACTTCGGTTGGTGACCTTGTGTCATTAACACTCCACACATCTTCTTTGACTTCTTCATCCTGATTGGTTGAAGGCAGGTAAGCTCTGCTAAGTGGGTCTGCAATATACATCTCGGTGCCGTTACTGTAAGCTACTTTTAAGTCAAACTTCTGTAACCGCAACAGCATTCTTTGATTTCTCTTCAGTGCACTCAGCAGGCTCTTCATATTGGCTTCCAGGGGTTTGTGGTCAGTTTGGATAAAGACCTTTCTTCCGTAGATATAGCTCTCAAACCTCTCAACGCCGAAAACAATTGACAACAGTTCTTTTTATACACTGAGGTTGGTTTTGAGATTCCTTGCAATTACCTTGCCTTTCAAAATGTGCCTTCGTTTGGGGGCAATCCTCCCTTTCCAAGACTTTAAGCCTCGGCAATACTTTTTCTCCAGGTTTATACTCTATTGGAGGAGGGTTGTGACGCATGTGCTTGTTCATCGTGAGTTTTTCAAGCTTTCGGTTGTAAGACTTGGCTCTTCTCCTGATGTTCTGTATGCCCATTTGATGTTTAGACAAGTCTTTCCTGTTTGGGGATTTTAAAGATCCTGAAGGACAACTGTCAATTAATGTCGTAGTTTTCTAAGGATGCCTTTGTCACAATATTTGATTTTCTCCGATATTAAACTTCAAATGGGCTTAACCAACCAAATTTCTCTTTCTTTTCTTCGTTAAGGATTCTGTAGTAGCTTTGCAGGCTTTTTACCCAGTTGATTTCTTTCCTCCTCATAGCAATCGTCTATGCGATTTTTCAACCTTACCTTGAGACTGTGGATACTAAGTCCTACTTCAAATCCTTCTGATTTTATACATCTTGCAAAGGATTTTTACCTGCCCATAAAATTTCAGGCCCTGGTCACTCGGAAGAAGCTTGAAGACAATCCGGTGGTCCATGCCTTTCATATATATTTTTTAGTTCCCTTACTATTTGTCGACTTGACTTCCTTGACAGTGATGCGAGACAGAGATAACGACTAAATACATCCATGAGAGAAAGAATGTACCAGTAAGTCTTTCTGGCAAAATCAATTGGCTACTTGCTGAAGAAGACCAAATCAATTTGTGTTGTGATTGTACATGGTGTGCTCTAACAGGCTTTAGTACGGCTTTATTTGTAAACGCTGCATTGTGCACTCGATATTTAACATTGCGTGAAGCGACTTGCGCTATCCGTCCCTCATTAAGTCCTGCATAACTATCGTCTGATCTGTGCTTAAGCTTTTTGTAACTGGCTGATTTGGTTTCTTTAAATGTTTTTGTTACAATTTCAGTAACATCCAACTTTTTCACCCCTTTCCTTCTGTTAAAATATAGTGTGGGGCTTGCTTCAGGTCGAAGAGTATGCAGCAAAAGAGAAAAGATAAATACTGGAGAACATTTTGAATCCCACACATGGAATAATGAAAGCATCTATGAGTTACGCATGCCCGGTTTTATTTCCGGAAAGCCTTCATCTATAGAGCATTCTGCAGTGTCGTTTATCACAGCAAAAGAACAATATTCATCCCAGCAACACATTCAGTTATGCTGTACATTTTTACTGATACTTTGTTAGAAAGAAACTGAGTTTTAACTTGTCTTTCAATGCAATGAACGCCTAATATTTTAAAAGATTGAAAAAAGTTGAGAAACCTTGTGTTGTAAGCCAAAAAACGGATGTGCTTATAATTAGACATCAAGTTGTGATTTATGGGTCACTAAGGTCGCGAAACTTGCATAACCTAGTGGCTTTCACAGTTTTGAAAGTAAATTTCGTAAACGGCGCTTCTTAGCATGACTATACCCTTTATTTTATGTTATTATGGTGTTGTTCAGTAATTCTAACTTTCACCATGATGTTTGCATCCCAAAAAAATGATTGTCGGTCACAATAATCTTTGTTGTTGTAATACTACGAAAATGCCAGATACCAAACACTGACCTTCAGTCGCAAGAAAAGGGTGGATGATTAGTTATCCATCCAAAAACTGTGACGAACTAGTACATGTAGATCTCTTGCAAATACCTTCATACTAAAGAGCCTTAAAAATATGATATTAGGCCGGTTCTCACTAGGGCTCTTAAGTGCACTTGGTACGTACTTGTAGTGTGAACTACTTTCTGAGACTCACGTTTCAATAGAAGCACTCATCTGATTTAATTACACGTTTAAATCTCATTGTAAAATGTATCAAAGAGGTAAAAACTAATATCAGCTGAATGTAATTAAAAAGTTAAATAATTTGCAGTAGTTCGTTTTCTAAAAGCTCCATATTTCCCTTCTAATTTATCAAAAACGTCTTTTTTAATGGCACATGCTGTTGATTTGTGGGGAATCACCCAAGTGGAGTGTGAACGTTTTAATGACCGCACTTTTTGGTTTCTTTGCTGCCCTGGCGATATGCGTAAAACAAAAGGATCAAAGTGCACTTTAAAGTAAGGTCTACCCCTTACTTGAGAGCGCACTTGACCAATGACAGTACAGCCGTGCAGCTGTGCAGATAAAAGCACGTTGGTGGCAACTTTGAATTCCACAAGGAACAAGCTCTTTGCATTTTGGTTCCCAATTCTGGAGTCATGGGCGACTTGAAAAACACTCCCAAGCAGGATCTCAAGTTTTACTTTAGCTGTTGTATTGAAGGCGTATTTCAAGCCGACTTTGGTGAAAAAATTCCACGTTAAGAAAAAAGGTTGTTGTCTAATTCTCAGGCTTAGCCAATCAAAAACACTACAGCCATGCGCACATTCTCTTATAAGATACAAAAACATGTTTTTAAGACAAGCCCGAAAAATTTCCCAAAAATTAAGAGTGAGCATAGTATTACACCAGGCTCCGAGGTGATTTTTTGCTGAATTAAGTTCAAATAAAACTTGACTTGATAAGAAAAAAAATTATTTTACTATTGACTTAGCGTTTTATGCATATCGTACTTTAGTCCTTCAACTTTATCAAGGCTAATCAACTGCATACCAACTTGCGCTCGCAAGTAATTTGCATGTAAATACACATGCTGTGCGTAGTCATGCCTGAAAATCTATTGTCTCATCTTTCCTAAGTAAACCTCAAGTCTACTTGATTATCAAGTGCACTTCAAGTGCACTTTGGTCCCTAGTGTGAACCGGCCTACTGAATTGTCTCTTCACCTAATTTTATTTCTACATTGATTACCAGATTGTCTACATTAAGATACTCCAATGCCAACTTATCTCCTTTCAAGGCTTCATTTAGCATACGCTGCACTTTTGACATGTTTTTGAAGATATTTGAATCTAAAGTTTGAGGCCAAACAATAAAAGAAAAAAATGACACATACTACATAGCCGGCTACTTGTCAGTGCCTTAATGGCCTAGTTACGGATTTTTGCCAGCTATACATTCAATGCATGACATATTCTTTGATTTGATGCCATTGTTATCACATGCTACACAAGCCATCTACTGGTCGTTGCCATGATGGCCAACCTACAGACTTTCGATGGCTTCATGAAACATCCTATATCAGCCAGCTACTAGTCATTGCCTTAATGGCCTAGTTACGGATTTTCGCCAGCTGTACATTCAATGCACGACATATTCTTACCAAAATGTAGCTTTCAAATGGTAGGTAGACCATCTGCAGAAAGTTTGCATCTGCACCTGCCAATTCAAGACAAGACAAAACGAGACATTTATTATCATTATTATCGGCATGTACAATTTCTTGGCACGCAGTTAGCAAAAAGGACGCTAGTCGAGGCATGCCAAATTAATTCTATTACATACCAGATATTACAGGTAATAAGTAAAAAGAAAAGAAAAAAAAGAAGAAATATGTGTTATAAATTCAAAGCAAGAAAATCTGTTTAATGCAAACTGTAAAAGAAGCTAAGGCCAAACCGGCGATAAAATCCTCTTTAAGTTATAGCCGCTCAAAGATTAGTCTCATTTGTTCATCAATTTAACCCCATCCCCCGGAAACCCCACTTAATCAACCACTAGAAGAAATGTTTACATTCTTGCACCTGCAAGTTTGAGGCCAAACAATAAAATCTCCTTTAAGTTATAGCCGCTCAAAGATTCAGCTCATTAGCATACACTTTTACTCCCCCGGAAATATCACTGTCTGCCATATTGGAAAAACTTTGACCATTAATAACTCAGCGAGATTAAAAGCCATGTTTCTCAAATTTTTACGACTTGATAAGCACAAGGGCTTTAAGCTCGTTTGATATTAAGCCCATAATATGAACAACAATTTGTGACGTTATTAGCGGTGAAAGTTCAGACTTAATTATTTATTAATAACTAATGAACAAAAAAGACCAATTGTCACAAAACTTAAACTAGAGGTTTTCTTGTACAGCCGTCTATTCGTTCTAGGCCATGAAAAGTGTTCAGGTGTTGTGACAACCACTCAACAGATATATACGTCACGAATTAAACATTATGCAAATGTGTTTAAACTTTGACTGTTAACTATGCAAAAGCAAACGCTTAACATGGAAAAAAAAGTTTCCCACAGATGGACGGGTACCTTATCATGTTGCATGCACTTTGTTTGTTGTTGCATGGTCTTTAAACGCCATAACCACTCCAGAGCCTTCTGACTTCTTGATAATTTCTTTTGCCAGGCTTGTATCCACTACTTACACATCATCATAAAAGGAGCAATGTGCCGTCCTGTTCAACAAGGTTACTGTTTGTTTTGAGCCTGTAACGTGATGGAGATTGACTCTGAGCCCAATATGCTTGGGCGTTTTCACTCTTCCGCAAGTGACTGCATGCATCATATCCTGGCCAAGCATAAGTATGTGCCTTTCATCATCTGGATCTTGACATGACGGAACAACAGTGCCATCATCTTCAATTTTCTCTGGCTGCGCTATGACCCAAGAAAGAAAACTGTAGAGAAATTCGGGTTTGATATCTTTCCCTCTATTAAGAAATACATCTTCGATACACAATGGCTTAATATTTATAACTTTGGATCCCTTTATGTCCATCTTCGGTATCTGTGCCACATGGTAGAAGATTCTGGTGTTGTCATTTTCCCCACAATCTTGTTGTGCTGGCAAAGGGTTCTCTTCCTGCATGGGTGTTTGCTTTGCTGCTTCATTGATGATGGCTTTCAAGAAAATCTTGCTAGAGTAAACTAATTCTGGCTTCAATGGGTCTGGTTGCTTCTGAAATACAATGAATTCTTTAAAGTGTCCCTGCAATCTCCTTTTTAACTTTTCACTTCTGTAACTTGCAGGAGTTGCATTGCCATTCCTCTCTAAAATGTTCTGATACTGCGACAACAAAGACCTCATGTCCTATGCCTTTCCAGCCGATATGTTGGAAGTTATTTGCTCTACAAGATGCTGGAATGCCTGAGCATATTCGTCCTTTTCTTTGTCCACCTCTCTGAGCTCATGATACTTTAAGTTTGACTTGCTCATGTAATTTGCGTTGCATGCACTGTGATACTTTGCTTCAGCGGCAATTAGGTCAACGTGTTGAATGTTCATTAATATTGAATTGTCATTTCTTCTCTGTGCAGCAGTCCTTAAAAGTCTTTGTAGTACCTCTCCATCCCCCAGTGGCATGGATTTGGATCCCCCTACCCTACCCCCTATGTACAAACATTTATTACATTTCGGCATCCTTTATGTTGTACTCTCTGGCAAAACAAACAAAGTGACCAATCAATATGAGATCTCCCAGATCTGCAAGACCTTGCTTCTGAAGAATGAGATGAGCTGACTGTGTTACAAGCCGTGGCCTTACCTGTGTTGACATAAGTTAAATTTCTTTTAGCTTTAATTTGTAAGTCTTTGTAATGTAGTTGAATAATAATAATAATAAATAAATAAAAATAAATAAATAAATTTCTTTTACTGGTGTATGATTTATAACATTTGTTATGCCATACAATTTCCTTTGAAGGTAGTAGACGTTGATATACCTCGTCATCTCTTTCTTTAGCAGTGGACAAAAAAACTGCAACACTATTATCTGAAGCTCTCTTTAAAATGTCTGCGGTATCCTTTTGGCACACCATTTTTTGTCTCTTTGTTGGCAAAAGTTCCAGACATTCGTCCGTATCATCCCAGTCATTATTTGCAATAGCTATTAAAATTAAATAACAGTTATTTTGTTGTTATATATTTAACTGCAGGAGACCTTCCATATTTAATGATATTAAAACAACCTCTGAACAGAAAAACTTCTCAAACTAGGGTCCATTTTGCAGGGGTTCAACTGAAGTGTCTTTCTTTGACCCAAGTTAGTAGTTATTAGGAGTGTTTTATTATTAGGAGACAGGTCATTCCAGGTTGCAGTATATGATGCAGCGGTTTCTGAATGCAATGACATGCTCATTCTGGAGGAAGCGGCACCAAGGCCAAGTGTTGCACGTGATGATGTATGGAGTGCGGTCTAGGTATGCATCTGGGCATCCTTTCCTGCTGACCATAGTTGCAGCGCCCTCCATTAGTAGCTTTAGTTTCTCTTGATTTTCTTTGTTAAACTGCGCCTCCTCATGTACGATGATCCTCTTTCCTAGTGCTGATTCTAGCCAGAAGTTGTTGGTGATTCCTTGGCTGATGTCGGCGTAGGTTCTGAATGAGAACTTGATGCTGTTTGCCACTTAGATTGTTTCAGATCTGCTCAGCCAAGAGCCAAGTCATATAGTGAGGTAAATAAGTGACAAATGTTTTACCACGTACGATGTGTTTAATGGCCTCGCACGCGGCTTAAAAGCGCATAATGGTATCTCTTGGAATGTATTAACGCGTGAGATTCGTTCTATTGCAGATCTAGGGATTTTTAAGTGCCACCTGAAAACGCACCTCTTTAAGGAAGCTTTTTATTAATTTTTATTAATTTTTATCTTGTATATGTTGTAGTTCAATTTTATCCTTGGTTCAATTTTGATTTTCCTTTGTTTGATATTCATTATCATATATTAGCATAGAAAAGAACAATGGAAAATCAAAATTGAACCAAGGATAAAATTGAACTACAACATATATTCAATTTTACCATAGTATATTTTTAATAATTATTATTGAGATATTCTGTATTTAATTATTATAGATAGAAATCATGTAATGCGCGCTTGATCATTTCATGGAAAGCGCGCAATATAAGAATTAAATTATTATTATTATTATTAAAAACTCCTTTTCTTTTAATGTCTTTTAAAGACAGAAATAGAGGTCCGTACTTACAGATCGAGCAGAAATGTTTTATAGCGTACTTTTTTCCTTTTTAAAATAAATCTTTAAGAGCGGCCGTCCGTAAATATCGCCTGGAGGTGTGCAAAATGAAAAAAACGAAAATCCCCAAACTTTGTCAGAATATAGGTCTAGGTAAACTCTTTCTAGAAAAATAACTTTCAGTTCGATTAGATTTTTATTTTACGCGAACGGCGACAAAGTCGGTTCGGTGGCTCTCGCATCGATTTTACGGGCTCCACACCATGCATTACTTAAATATTTCCAAAAACTTCAAAATGGAATTATCTCCACCAGTTAATACCTAACTAAGAAAAGCACACATTCACAAATAGTTTAAATGTTAAATTGTTCAATTCGACCGTTAACTTAATATTTTTGAGATTTTTAATAATTTTACTTATTTTAACGATTTTCGCGAGTCAAAAAAATGGCAAAATCGAGAGGCCAAAATCATAACTTGGTACATGGCTTGGTGCCATATCAGTCATACCCAGAGAAAGAGCAATGTTTCTTCCTCAAATAAATGCAATAAAATTTTTGAGCGCCAAACAAAGGTGACACAAAAGGTCAAAACACGCCATTCTTTTAACGGCCTTCAAAAGTGTTAAATCGACAATACGCTCGTTTAAAATATATAACAGCCCAACATTCCCAAAAAATTACTAATATCGCTAATATCAGTTTGCTTTTGAGCAATTGTGTCTTTTTTGGCGTTTAGTTTGTTTGGAATCAATCGTAAGCGTTAATTTTGCGACAGACAAAGTCCAAGTTGTATTTACTATTTTCTGCAAACCGCCGACAAACCGGTCTCGACATCATCAACATTAGATTTATAATTTCAAAATACGATAACTCCTGCTACAATAAACCACAATTATGCCATTTCTTATTTATATTCCGACACAAGTATCACTGATTCTACTTAGATACGTACCAAATTGTGAGCAAAACCCCGGGCGAAAAACATACAAACTGTTTTCCCATGGTGTGCTTGCAACTGTTCTGAAAGAAAAGGTTGCGTGACCTAAAGCGCCAAGCGCGCCGCAAAACAGGAAATGCATGCAGTGAAACAGGAAACTTGCCCCTATGTGATTATTACTCTCCCTTTCATAAATTTTATCTTTCTGTTTTGATGGGTTGAGATGTCCTTAAAACGAATAAGCGGGTTCTTTCTTCTTGAACGATTATTGAAAGAAATTGGTGCAACTGCGACATCCATCCCCAACAACAACCCCCCACCCCTTCCCCTAACGTCTAGCTGATGACGAGGGCCATAACCGCTTGAGCGAGATGCAGAAAGTTTGACAACGCGCATCCAAGTTTTTCTTCTTCCAAATCATATTCCAGCAAATATTTTGAAGAAGGGAGGAAATTGAACCGCATGCGTGGATGAATAAATGTTGCTGAAGAGAATAATATTGTGTTTGTGGTTGTGGTGGGGGAGGGGCAGGGAGAGGGGGAGGGGGAGGGGGATGTCGGTTTTCTATTTTATGAGTTCCATACATGCGAAATTCGATGATTAAGTACAAGACCATGATTTTACAAGACCTTCGAGTAACTTCTCAAAAGGTGCTTTCAGGACCCCATCATGGGCTCCTGGTGCCGTTACTTTTCAGTGAAAGATCATCAATTTTTAGATCATAGTAACCGCATATATATTAAGCGCAACATAACGGGTACAAATTACGAACTCTAATCCCATAACTTGCTGCGCACCTGCTACCCTCCCCCAGACCTCTGATACGTGCCGGCAAAATGGTAATCTATGCTAATTTAGGATCATCCCAAATTACATGATGCGACCACTGAGGTTATTTACGTTTCTATTTATGTTTCTATTTTCCTTAGGATAAAAGATTCCCGTGAACTTTTTTGGTACATCTGCGGCATGTTTAGTATTTCTCATATACAGGCTTTCATGCCTTTTGATATTTAAAGTCCTTTATTACACGGCAATTTTCGAGCGCGAATTGAATACCTACCAAACTGCCAAGTGTGAATATGAGACGTCGTTGCATTGTTTTGACCACGCGCAAGGAAAAACATTTCCGCACCAACGCGATTTTTATCAGTACTTGGATAAACGCGAAATCCCCACCTCAGTAAAACCTAGCTTGTGTATATCTAACGTAAATCCTCTTTTAAACCCCGCTCCCTCTCTAATAATAAGCCCCCCCTTTATGGAGCAAAATCATGCAAGCCCCACCCTTTCTCCTTATTCTTTCACAACCAGGAAAACACTGTATTATCGGTACATTTTTGCCGTACTAATCCAGCCGGGAATGAATTCACATACCGTACCAGGGAGCATTGGGGAAAATATTACCAGTACTTGTACTTGTACGTGGAGATTGAGTGACGGTGTTATACGTACTTTTTTACATTTTTATGCACTTGTGGGAACCTATTAAAATTTATGTATTACAAAAAGAGTGGTGAACTGCTTGCATTTTGCTAAATTATTAAGCCTCTCTCTATCTCTTTCTCTCGCCCCCCGTCCTCAAACACGCTTGAAATAAATAAGCTCCTGCGGACGTTGTAGAGGATTTACGGTGTCTGGTAATTAAATACGTTTCTTCGCTAAAAATGTTGTATGCCAGTTATGAAGCCTCCGAACAAAAATATCGCCGGCTATCTATAGTTTTAAGGGTCCTAATTTTCGGCTTTGAGGCTAGTTCTATTAATCGATGTGGCCATTACACATGCACAGTACACTACACAAACAGGGGATGGTTAGCCTGTGGTTTGAGTTGCACACCCATGTACCACTTTAACAGAGAACTATAAGATTCATTTTTATTTTAAATGAAACCATAACAACCCTAATTTGGACGCTTAATGTATTCTAATAATTCAACTATCCCCACCTCCCCTCTCCTCTGCATCACCGTCCCGTCCTTCGATGCCGTCGTTATGGGGGATGGATGTCGCAGTTGTACCAATTTGTTGCAATAATCGTTCACGAAAAAAAAAAAAGCGCTTATTCGTTTTGTGGGACTTTTAAACCAATCAAGACAGAAAGATGACATTTATATTTTATATCAAAGGTAAAGTAATATTCTTAATATATGAGCGAGCTTCCTGTTGCACTGCATGCATTTCCTGCTTTGCGGCGCTTGTCACGCAATCTTTTCTTTCGGAACAGTTGCAAGCACGCCATGGGAAGACAGTTTGTATGTTTTTCGCTTACAATTTGGTACGTACCTAAGTAGAATCAGTGATACTTGTATCAAAATATAAATAAGAAATGGCATAATTATGTAGTTTAATGCAGCAGGAGTTATCGTCTTTTGAAAGTATAAATCTAATGTTGAGAATGTCGAGACCGGTCAGGTCGGCCGTTTTCAGTAAACACAACTTGAACTTTGTCTGTCGCAAAATTAACACTTACGATTGATTCCAAACAAACTAAACGCCAAAAAAGACACAATTGCTCAAAAGCAAACTGATATTAGCGATATTAGTAATTTTTTGGGAATGTTGGGCTGTTATATATTTTAAACGAGCTTATTGTCGATTTAACACTTTTGAAGGCCGTTAAAAGAATGGCGTGTTTTGACCTTTTGTGTCACCTTTGTTTGGCGCTCAAAAATTTCGTATTTTCGATTGCCCAAAAATTTTATTGCATTTATTTGAGGAAGAAACATTGCTCTTTCTCTGGGTATGACTGATATGGCACCAAGCCATGTACCAAGTTATGATTTTGGCCTCTCGATTTTGCCATTTTTTTGACTCGCGAAAAATCGTTAAAATAAGTAAAATGATTAAAAATCTCAAAAATATTAAGTTAACGGTCGAATTAAACAATTTAACATTTAAACTATTGGTGAATGTGTGCTTTTCTTAGTTAGGTATTAACTGGTGGAGATAATTCCATTTTGAATTTTTTGGAAATATTTAAGTAATGCGTGGTGTGGAGCCCGTAAAATCGATGCGAGAGCCGCCGAACTGACTTTGTCGCCGTTCGCGTAAAATAAAAATCTAATCGAACTGAAAGTTATTTTTCTAGAAAGAGATTACCTAGACCTATATTCTGACAAAGTTTGGGGATTTTCGTTTTTTTCATTTTGCACACCTCCAGGCGATATTTAGGGACGGCCGCTCTTAAGAAACGTTTCTTCTCTTTGTATTCAATATAAGTGGAGAGAGTTTAAGAGAAAGTTTTAGATTGACACGATTAAGTTCATTTAAAACACTACAAACACTGGTTGCTAAGGACCTATTTCTGCTGTGTCCATATTTCAATCCCGAGAAAACTGACTCACACAACCATTTTGTGACAAAATAGCTTTTCAACTAGGTCATTGTACTGTTTCTTTACATTTAGAAACGATTTACACTGCTTTCCGAAATTTTTGTAACAATGGTTGTTGTGGAACAGAAATTTTTAAATATATCGTCTTGCAGACCGATTATCCGTAGCAACCGTTGCCATGCTAATGCATGTTGCACATCTAATCACACTTGTTTAGGTGCCTCACCCCCCTAAAAAACAATGCCATAGCCAATCACTGACCCCACAATTCGTTAGTACGAACACCCTAGAAATGTTGCATGGGTATTTTGCATTATGAGTGGGGTTTGTCAGCTGACGCATTAAGAACTTTAAGAACTTGACCGCGACCAGAGCACATAAGCCTCGAAGAAAGGAACTGCTCTTATTTTGGTAAATGTATCGGTCTATCATATTATAAAGACAAACCTTTTATGTAGTGCGGATGCTACGTTTTTAGTTTTCTAGGATTTGCCCTAATTTCATCTCCTCATTTCATCTCCTAAACCCTAACCTTAACTAAAAAAAATAAAAAAATTCTAAAAAGCACCAATTTCACCAAATGAAGTAAAATTCACTCCAGAACATCCTCTCAGTATTCTTTATCATCTCGAATTTTTGTGTGGGAGTTATGCGCTATTGATTTATGCGACAAATTTTCAGTAGGAGAAAAAGTCGACCTAGTGTTTCAAGTGCAGTGAATAGTATGTCCCCTTTCTTGGTCATGTTTTACTCAAAATAGCTCAGAAATAACCTTGGGGTTAGGGTTAGGGTTATGTTTCCAGTGGACTTGCCCACCTGAGTGGTGGACTTGCCCACCTGAGTGGTGGACTTGCCCACCTTGGGCGAATTTGCCCACATGTGGACCTGAACTTGCCCATGTGGATTTACCAATATTAATTATGCGAATGAGTTTCAAGGACGATTCTTCTTTAGATCTTACATTTTTAGAGGTAACCTGTTAACCAGGTCATCTTGCCCATATTTGGAGTTTTCAAATTTGGGCTGCTGCCATCTTGGATTTTTTTCAAAGGTAATTCAAAGGGGTTATTGTTTGTTCTGGTTTCCTGGTCCCCTCTTTGTATCGTTTTACAAAGGTATCAGCCTGTCAAGCAGGGGGTGTCGTCAAGTTGCCAGGATTGCTTTGACAGTGCTGTTCTTCGTTGGGCACTCCCCGGGGGTTGGTTACCCCAGCTTGTGTTTTATCCCAGACGAGTCACAGCAACTGTCTAGTTCATTTATAAGCTTGTATCATTGGAAGGTGTCATAAGGTCACCATCCTCACTCTGTGTTGCCAGGATTTCATCGGTGTTGTTGTTCAGGATGTGGTTACCTGGTCCCACCCAACCCTTTTTGTGTTTTTTTTTTTCAACTGTGTTCACTTTACAACAACTTGTTCAACTTTCCTTCTAATAATGCTCACTTCACTGTTCATTGTTCCTTCAGTTTATAACACAACATATTCGTCAGGTTTTTAACTATTTTTTTTTTGGTTCTTGATGTTTTTAACTTTCTCGTAACAACGGTCAAAAGTTTCCCTCTGCATAATTTCAAATAGTTTATCGCTAGGCCAGAAAATTTGTTTCATTTTGTACTTGGATGGAGCAGATTTATATTCTTTAAAGTATTCTTTAATGGTATTTGTCTTCTTCATCCCACCACTGTTTTCGTCTTGATGAGGAGCTTTTCAGTTCATCTTCTCACAATCTTGACTTTCTTTTTACCGTAAGACGAATAATATTGCTAGGAGGGTTGTCCAATACACACGAACTGAGTCGGGTCGTCAAACGTCCACCACAACCCGTCTAACCGGAAGTCAGGTCGTGGTTTTGGAAGCGGGAGTTATCTGAGACACCTGATGACCCGTCACGACCTAAGTCGACCCGTCTCAAATAAAAGTCAGTTCCTGAGAGACTTAGAAAAAATACACGACATGATGGTCTGAGAGGGGGTGAAATATGCTGACGGAACGTGACGACCCATCACGACCATACTCCACCCGTCTTAAAGAAAAGTCAGTTCGTGAGAGACTTAGAAAAATACACGACATGATGATATGAGAGGGGGTGAAATATGTTGACGGATCGTGACGACCCGTCACGACCATACACCACCCGTCTTAAAGAAAAGTCAGTTCGTGAGAGACTTAGAAAAAATTGAGGACATGATGGTCTGAGAGGGGGCGAAATATGTTGACGGATCGTGACGACCCGACTAGGTCGTGTCGGGTCGTCATGACCATAGTCGACCCGTCTCAAAGAAAAGTCACTTCGTGAGAGACTTAGAAAAAATTGAGGACATGATGATCTGAGAGGGGGCGAAATATGTTGACGGATCGTGACGACTAGTCACGACCATAGTCGATCCGTCTCAGAGAAAAGTCAGTTCGTGAGAGACTTAGAAAAAATACACGACAAATTAAACGGCTTTTGAGGGTGTGAAATATGTTGACGGGTCGTGACGACCTGTCACGGCAATGGACCAGTATCACGCTAGCATGGCACAAAAATATATTTAGTTTATTGGGGAAAAGAGCCCAGCATCAAATTCAGCATATCGATATTAGTAAAACTACAAAGTTTTGTAAAGATTGCTGACGAAGATATGAAATTTTAAAACTGAGCATTTTTACAAAGAAATGTATGGTGGACGGGCATAGATTGTAAAAATTTCTTTGTAAAACTTAGGCCAGAGTACTAAGTTTCAAAAGTTCATATCTCCGTTAGTGTACTAGCAATCTTTACGAAACTTTACAGTTTTACTAATATTGATGTGCTGAATTCCCCATTAAATTAAATATATTTTTATGCCATGCTAGCGTGATATTGGTGTATAGTCGAACCGTCTTAGTACACGTTCTAACATTGTTATATAACATTTGTTGGAGAAGTCCATCACGGTGAGCATGTGCTTGTGTTGAGCGCTGCTAGGTTTTCATCGCATCGCAAAAGGGTTGAATATCGTGTGGTTGAAATTATTCTTTGTTTAGAAAAGTTGAAACCATCTTTTTTCTCCTTTAGCAGAGATTATGATAATAAATTTTAGACAAAGGAAAATAAAAATTAAAATGGTTTGAAAATTATAAACCCAAAAAAAAATGGAACCAAATTATATACAATGGTTTTATGTTACGAATAAAACTCATTGTATTTGCGCATGATTTTACTGAGATATTTTGACTGAACTTTGAGAGTGGACTTTCATTATTGTGTAACTAATCGAATGGTTACTGCTTGTTCAGTAAAACGACCAAGGCGGCTATTATATCACAACAGTAAATACACACTGCTCCTTAAAGTTGGGGTACTATTGAGACTATGAAGCATCACGTTGATGTATGCCATGCAAAATTGAGAGGTGTAGCTATACTGGAAAGGCTTGATCAATGATTTGCATTTTCAGTTTTGTATTAATTTGTTGCGTCTATTTAAAGTTCACCCGAAATTTCATGACATTTTAAACAAAAATGTATGGAAAACTTATTATGCATTGATACTTCTTTCAGCTAATTTTGCTATCAAAAAGTAGCACTAGTGATGCAGCTTACCAGAAATGAAATTTATCTACACCAAGCTTATTACATACTGCAATTATTTAGTTGAGACCAATTTGTCATTTAAAGTTGAACCATTTTTCGAAACAGGAACCTGGTTTTATAACGGAGAAAGGGTTTTTTACGTGTTACTTCAGGTGTCATTGTAATAAATAATAAATTATTGTTGGTCTCTTTCAGCCATACAAAACTACTTTTTCGACCTTAACACACATGCCATCCTTGTAATTTAATAAATTGCCATGAAGTCAATCTCTTTTGATAACTAGTAACATTTCCAGATCTTTATTACTAAATTACAGCAAATAACAAAACTGCTTCAGTGTTACTGTAATAAGAGTTAGGGAAAAATTCATCGAAAATGTTATTTGACTTTCATGATTGCCATTATTCATCCTTTCATGACATCATCATTATGGCTGTCAAGAACATAAAGCATCAAGAACAAAAAACGCCATCTATTCATGTGCTTGGTAATGTGGGAGAACTTGGATAGCCGTGAGAACAACTGTTCGCAGACTTCGGTGTTTACATTCTGTGAATAAGAAAAATAAAGAAATTACTGTCGCAGACATGGATTTTCAGTATTCCATAATAATAGTACAAATTAATAATATTTTGGGTGAGCCATAGTCATGCTATCTTCTCAATCACAGACTGCGTTTTCTACAAAATGCACGAACTATATATTAATTGATTAAGAAGTAAAATATGCTTCCTTTAAGAATGAAAGGTCTCAAAAACAGTTATTATTAACTGTCATATCTAAAAGACCCCCCCTCCCCATAATGGACATCAACAGCCATATAATAGTGGCTTCTTTATAAATCTTTTTTCCCCTTGGTCTTTGAAGAATATGAACTGTTAAAAAATGGTTTTTAACTTCACTCTCCTGTTTAATATCCCTGATAGACCTATTGTCAGAATAAATATAAAACATTGATACAAATGACACAAAAAGGAAATCATTAAGGTGGCTGAACACAGTTTTTACTGTACCTATGCGTCATTCATTGTCATTTTAAAACCACTAACGTCTGGGCGCCCAAAATTGGTGAAGCATAAGATTAAGCAACAAGCTCTGTATGTTGACATTTTTGTTGAGCTTTTAGGGTGTTGCCATGGCAACATGGTGGATTATAAATCACTCTGCAACATTTGGTTTCATTTATTTTCAGAAAATCTATAGCCATTACATTTTGTCCATCATTTGTCTCCAGTAAACTCGTAAAAAAATTCGCATGTTAACACTGGTCTCACGTAATTTTGACAGAGGGATCTTCCGTAATTTGCTGTTTAATATGTTTGCGTTTTGTAAAAATCTCCTTTGTTAGATTTCAAATTTCTGATGGCAGGTGAGCTCGGCATATTATTGTGCCAAATTTCATGAAATTCTAATGAGTGGTACCGTAGAAATTAGCACATTTCCGAGGAAAGTCGTTAAAACATCCAGTCACAATTTAATGGTCAACTGCGCATGCGTTGCATTTGACTGGGTTCTCAATCCAAAGACAAAAATGACCAAAAAGGCAGTGTATTTTTCAATGGTTCTATATATTATCTATTGATTCAACAAACATTTTTATGAACAACAAATTGTTTTATTTTAAGACGAAAAATAACATGCTGAACAAAATAAAATGATTGCTGAATAGGCGCCACGTTTGTTTTCTTAAAACTTTGCACGCTGACTCACATAAGCAGCTGAAATTGAAGACATGCGCAAACTGTGTTCAGCCACCTTAAATCATTTCACAATAAAGTGCAGTTCTTTTCATACAACACCAAACTGTTATTGTGACGGATGCAACAAATTTGCTGGTGTACAGTTGCGGTTTACTGGAAGAGTGGTAGAAGACAATTTATAGCAAGGAAGGGAGAGAATTGTGCCTATTTCCATCTGGTTTAACTTCTGTGCAACTGGGGTTTTCATGGATCGCGAAGGGTTTTGAACAAATCTCTTTAAATGGCAGGCATCATCATAACAAATGGTGGCTACAAATATATACGGTAAAGAAGAATGATTAAGTCCCGAGACAACATAAATCAGGTTATTTTATAATATATTTTAACATTTTTGTTACACAGGATTAATATTTATGTTTTAGATGCTGATGTAATAATTCTTTCCTAAAATTTTTCCGAGGACGAGTTTAACCATACTATGTTATAAAACTCATGCAATTTATCTGAGAATACAAGAGCGTTTTTTTCTTTTTCCCTTTTCCCTTTTCCCAGAAAAGCATTCAGTTGTATTGTTCCTGTTTTGTACTTTTTATGCAACAACATTTACAGCCCTGTCAAGATGTTCTGGCAGCCGGCAATTTGATTGGTTACAGTCAATTATTTGCTGTCTTCATCACACTGGAGTTCACAAATCATGACTAATAATAATAACAAAATACATCACTAAGCCCTTATTACCTACTACTTCTGTTACCCTGCTTACCACTACAAAACATTCTGACAGGGCTGACATTTTTTTCAAGGAGGTGTGACTTTTCAGGACAAAATATTTATGTTTTACAGCAAACAAGTAACAAAGAACTCAAAAGAAAACCCCTGTTAGTGTTTTTGTAACTTAACATTTATGGTTATGCTTGTTTTGTGAAGCCAACTCAAATTGTTATATTTAAAGTGGATATAACCCCAAAAAACCTTTTTTGGCTTAAAAAAATCTTACTATTTTTCTGAACAAAATGCTGCAAAAATTTTCAATTTTCCTCAAAACCCTGATTTTTTATGGCCAGCCAAAATTATGAAAAATTGCCATAATTTATTCCATTACTGAGTATGAAGTCTGGGTTCAAGTGATGTCATGGAAGGAGATGGATTTTTATCATCTCAAGGATTTCCAGTGACTTGTTGCCGTGAAAATAGCTCTGCAAAAATGCCAAATGACTTGTGTTGCCTACGGCTGCAAAAATATTTCGAACCCAAAAGAAGGAATTGGGCTTCATAAAATACCTTACTTTAATGATGACCCTGTTGAAGCCAAAAGGCGATGCAAGAAATGGGTCGATTTTGTGAATGTGGTGTCCAGATACCCGGCAGCCGGGAAGTGTTTACAAAATACTAGATCCTCGGAAGTCTGAAATTTTTATCGAATTTGCACAAAATATCTCGTTTAATTGTCCAGTGATTTCATGTATTATCTTGGCTTCGAAGTTAAAGAAATTTTTGAGCTTGGGCCTACTATAAAATCTTGATGGTTTTGACACACGTTCCTCTCAGTTTATATGTTGTGGTTCAAATTTTTTCTTGGTTTGAAAATTTTCAAACCAGTTAAATTTGTATTTTTCTTTGTCTGAGAATCATCATAATCTGAGACAAAGAAAAATAAAAATCAAACTGGTTAGAAAATTTTTCAAACCAAAGAAAAATTTGAACCACAACATATACACTACCGAGTAAAGATGCGAGACGACCCATGATTCCCCATGGTGGATTTCTGCCACCGCATGCTGTTGTATTTATTATTTATAATATGTGCATCCATGCCGGGGCGAAGTGCACAATTCAGTGCAATTCATTGTTCAAAAGTTGTTTGGTATTTCTACAGTCTCATTGAGTACTCTCAGCAGGTTCAAATGAAAATTTTCATGGAAAAATGGTAAGAATTTCAGACTGCCGGATATCTAGGCCCAAGCTCGACAATTTCTTCAACTTGGAAGCCAAGATTGGGCTTTTTAGGACGTTCGCGCTTATTGTTGATGCGCATCCTTACTGCGCACGCAATTCATGTCGCAACGTCATGCACGAGCGCGCGTGCAAGAGAAGAAATCTAAGCGCATGAAGGGCTGGTAGCCGTTTTGTTAACTTTGCTTAGATTTAACTCGCTTGGATGGTCGGTGACCCCCAATTTTTTTTTGGTAGATAATGTTCTTTGCCAATTCTTGACAGATTGAAAAAAAAATTAACAAAAAATCAATGTAGGAAGTTTAAATTTTTTCCATTTTTCTACCCGCGCGACATAGAATCCTCGCAACTTGCGGCTGTCAGAGTTTGCAAATGCTGCAGTTTACAGATTAGATTTCCTCTAAAGAACGTTACCAGTTGAACGAATTTGCTTAATAGACCCACTCATACAAAATTTGGCATAGAAAATTGCAGTTTAGAGATTCATTAACAATATTTTTGGACTAACAGACATTGGAGCCATATCGAGTTGGGAAGGCCGATTTTTCGAAATTAGTGTCACCTTTCAGATACTTTATCACCGAAATGAAGTCGGTGACACCCCATTTATTTTTGCATTTCTGATACAAGTAATTCATTGCCTAACTGCAGCAAAGGTTTTATAAAAAAATCAACGTTAGAAGATTTTCGCGCGAACGTCCTTAAGCAAGATCAAAATTTTTTGCGGCATTTTGTTCAGAAAAATAGTACGATTTTTTTTAAGCAAAAATTTTTTTTGCAGTTATATCCACTTTAAACTCTACCCATCATACACTACAGGGCTGTCATTAAGCTTTGAACTTGCTGGTTTACAAGAATATACATGTAGGTGGTCATAAACTCATGATAGCAGCTATGGTTATTGTGCTTTAGTCAGTTATCAAACTTAGAGTTGTTGATGATCTTCAAGAGTTTGCCCACCTAAAAGACAGCCCTGTCACTTATATTCAAATAATTACAAAAACTTACTAGTTGTTTCCATTTAAGGTTTCTCAAACAGATTGTTTAAGTCATGGTGCGGGACTTGAGATTTGCTCTCTGAGACAAATATTTCCTTGACATCTACAACAATGGAGCAGGGTCTTTCCATTACTAAAATACCTGTGGAGAAATGAGAATTTAAGACACAGGAAATGAAAAGAAGAGCTATTAGTTTATTTGTTTGATGACAAATTATTATTGGACATGTATATGTACATCTGAATTGCAGCATAGTAGAACAACATTTTTTTCTAGTATATTTTGTAACATAAAATTCACTTTATTTAACCACAGGGCAACCAAACGCTGTATTAGCTATGACATAATCATTTAATAAAAATATTGCTATTTACCTGTTTTCCTGTGTCTTTTGAGTCGTTTTGGAAGCGATTTGAACCAGAGCGAAGACGCTTGACCTTGCATGACAAGCTGCTTCAGTTCCTCGTCTTCACCGACACTCGTCTGATTTCGTGGTGCGCTCTTACTCTCCTGAGAAGCAGGCTCCTGATCTCTCTCACCCTCTGGCACTCTTTCTGATTCTCGCTCAGCTCTCGCTCGTTCAATAAACTTCAAGTCAACGTCATGGACAAGAGTGTGATAATGCATGTTACAGCCTTCAACTTCACATGTGTTGTTACTAGGGCATTTCTTCAGTCAATGACTGGGTAGCAAACAAGACAAGCAGTGTTTATCCAGAACTTTCTCTTTTTTGATTGTCAACATCTCTTTGAACTTTTTACACTCTTCTAACTTGTGGTTAGCTGACTTGTGAACTGGGTATTTCTTTGCTGTACTTTTGGTGCGTGAAGAATGTTCTCCTGTCGCTTCTGCAAACAGCTTTGCCCATCGCCTTTCCTGGAGTCAGACCATTTCCATTCTTTCTTCTCCAGCTTCCATCGTTGTTTAGACTCGCTGATTTTTGCCTCTTTCTCCAGCCAATTGGCAAAAGACTCCCACATCTTTGGTTTTCCTTCAACAAATGCAGGGAAGTTTTGCTACATTTGCCTCAGGGACTTGTGATTTAAGCTCGCGAACAAAGGCATGCTCCATGTATATGCCCATCAGCTCAGAAACCGTTTCTTGATATTGCCTGTTCTGGTCACTCTTTTCTTTTCCTATGACTGGAAATTGGTCTACGCGATTTTTAGCCACTGACACAACCGTGTCCATGCAACGAAAACGTTCGTCGAGCGACGCTCCATGCTTTTTAATATTTGTCTGAACCTGGCATAAATTTTCCGAGACATGTTTTTGCCTCTCGTTCAACAGCATCTACAGTGCAGGTCAGAGTAAAGCGAACCATATATATGATATGCATCAAGTAAGTGTATGGAGCAAAGCTCAATAGTATGTATAAGCTAATAGCTCACTGTTTTCCCTATTGTTGATATTTCATTGTTTTTTGAATGGCCTGGCATTCTGAATTTAGCTGAAAGATCAACATGTGCTTCTATATATCTGGCACATGTAGGGAACTGCTAAATTGATCTGACAGAATCGGTCAAACAAATAGTAAACTATTAGCCAGTCTTATGTTAACAGTAAACAGGATTGATAAAACAATTTGTTGCTGTTTCTGAATTATCTCTTTACAGCTAATAGAACTGAAGATATAATTTTGCTTGCCGCGACGTTGACAGTCCAGTTTGAAGTCACAAAATAGCGACTACTATCTCTTTCCCTGAAGGAAATTTTAGATCAATAAAGCAAACATTGTGTGACACCGCATACTCTCCATACAAAAATCGGAATGAGATGCTTCGAAACTGAAATTACTTGTAGAATATGATTGTAAACAAAAGTGAAAAAGTTCACATTGTAATCATCATACATGAACTCAATGCCGTGAAGCATTTTCGAGTTTCAAAACCGTTGCAGAACCTTTTGTGCGAAGTTTGGATTAAATATTTTTGGCTGACTAGATCATCTTCTCTAGATCCTACGTGCACCAGCAGCATTTTCGTTCGCGGTCCTTTTAAATAAATAAAGCAGTGGGAAAGCTTTCGCTTGTTTGTAAGATAAATCCATGTTAAATTCTTTCAACAATCTGCAAAGCTTTCTGATCGTGAGACAATTAGGACTTGCACTGAATGTTGTGTTACATAATGATTTTTTCAGCGTCAGAATGTTCGCCATTCAATTGACAAGATCAGATTTCATGTTCAAGCATATGCTAATTTTTTGAAACTTGAACTCAAAGAAATGTTTTTATCAGGTCTCTTTCAGAAAGAAGCGATACTATTTATACAGAAATTATCAAATGAAAGATACAAGAGTATTTCAAACCAAAAACAACACTTCTGTATAACTCACACCTGTTGCAATGATTCTGTGAATCTTTGCTAACTTATGCTAACTGTTTACACCAATCTATGCTAATTGTTTTCCTTTATCATTTCTGCCTTTACCGAGTACTTTATTACATTGAAGGACGATGAAACCATGTTTGTCGCTTTGACTTAAGGCCAGAGAATGATGAACATGGTTTCTTTAATGTAAGCAAGCTGCCTCGAATCCCAAGTACATTAGCCACGCAAAATTCATGTGTAAAATTCTTTCTGAACTTCATGTTAAAACAAATCTTGAATGAAACTAAATAATAATCAAATTTAAAGACTGCAGGGAAAGTTATGTAGCAAAAAAAAACAAATTTAGCTATACTTAAGGCTGGTTTTCATTGGCAACGGAGTCGGACTCATAAGAGCACTTCCGACCTCAGGTAGGAATCGTACATATTGATCCCGGACGTCCTTTCAAATTGCCTTGAAAATCACTCCGCTTCACGCACCGTTGATTTCACTCCGCAGTTTTAAAAAAGTTCATCACGTGATCAAATTTTTGTTGACCGCAAGTCGACCACAAGATCGGTAACGTTTAACTTGCGAAGAATGAATTTAAACTATTATGCCTTCAAATACGGTAATATATATCTTGAACTTAACTTTATGTGGCTTTTAATTGAAAAGGAAGAACTGTTTTTGTAGGAAAGGTATTATCTGAGCACATTTGACGACTGCGAGTTAAAATTCATCAAACGGAAGTTTACCGGATAAGTGATGTAACCGATCATGTTGTCGATTTGCGGTCAACAGAATTTTGATCGAGTGATGAACTCTTTTCAAACCGCGGAGTGTAACCAACAGTGCGTGAAGCGGGCTGATTTTCAAGGCAATTTGAAAGGACGTCCGGGATCAATAGTAAGTGGAGTCAAGCTTGACGGAATCGGAGTTAGAAGAATCAGAATGGTTCCATTTTCTTCCAATTCCGCTTATGACTCTGTAATCTTCTGATTCTGTCGGTTTGATTTTCACTAGATCATAACGCTTTCAATTCTGATTATGACTCCGACTCCGTTGTAGTGAAAACCAGCCTTTAGTTGTCGGTAAAAAGTGCATCAAATTTGCATGTCAAAAGGGTAATTTGAAACCTGAATACAGACCAATTGCGCTTCCAAGAATTCTCTGTTATCCTTGTAGTTTCGCTCGCCAATTTATGGCTAATAAACGGCAAGAGAACGGCTTGAACGGCTCAAACGGATAGCCGTTATCATCCTTTTTTGGCTTAAGAGGTCACCATTTTAATCAACCATGAGCGGTCAATTTATTGTAAACAAAAGTCTCTTTTTATATGCCAAGCAGCGGAAAGACGGCCTGTTTAATTTACATTTTAGAAGTCAGATTATATCAAAGAGATAATTATAATATGAAGAACTCCTTTGCCTTTGCCAGTCGAAGAAAGTGGAAAAAGCGAGCTGTGAATAGCCGGCATAGCACGGATCTATCTTGTCTGTCAAATCTGCTAATCGATAGAGCGCGCTGTAGGGTATAACCGCATAGTGACGCGAGCAAGCACTTGAAAGTGGCTTGATTACATTGGCGATATAGTAAATAACAAAGCGAGCAACATTCCCGGAACAATAACACTTGAAATAATGTTCGCTATTTTTCTGCTGTACAAGATTAAAATCTCCATACATCCAGATATATCGGTAGATTCATTGGAGAGAATATTAGACTCATCGATGGTATTATAAAATGTACAGCAGAAAAAAAAACATTCCTGGTCTCCTTCTTTTCCATGACTTTGAAAAAGCTTTTGACACGGTAGAGTGGCCTTTCTTGCAAAAGACTCTTTGTCATTACAATTTTGGCCCAGCCGTTATAAACTGGATTCAACTTTTCTATCACAACATAGAAGGCTGCATCCTAAATAACGGTTGGTCTAGTAACTTCTTCAAGAGATATAAGTACCTAAGATCTTAGTGGGACTTTTGACCCATTTCAATTGTAATGGTTTTATATCGTTTGGGGCCCATTTTCCGAGCCACATGGCTTTTGTCTTCTTCAAATTTAATTTTAAACCGGAACATCTGCCAAACTCATTTACAAAGTTCAGCGCGTTTTTTACTGAAGTTAGATCTGAGCAAAAGAAATTTGTATCATCAGCAAATTGATTTAGTTTTATTTCCTGTCCAAAGATACAAATTCCTCTCACATCAGGGCTCTGGCGTATTTTGTTGGATAGCATTTCTGCCGCTAAGATAAAAAGATAAGGAGATAGGGGACAGCCTTGTCTAACGCCTCGTGAAGGTTTGAACCACTTGGTAGAAAATCCATTATTCATTACTGCAGATTCAATGTCAGTATAGAAAAGTTTTATCCACCTCTTCACGCTCTCTCCAAAGTTGAAGCATTCTAATACGCGATGCATAAAGGGCCATTCTAGTGTGTCAAAAGCTTTTCCGAAAGTCTAAAGAAATTAAAATGCCTGGAAGTTTTTGTTTTAAAGTTATATCCAATATGTCACTAATTAACCTGATATTTTCTCCTATATATCTACCTTTTATAAAACCAGTTTGATCAGGGTGAACTATTTTAGGAAGTAACGGTTCTAGTCTCTTAGCAATAGCCTTTGAAGCGATTTTATAATCTACATTTAGTGGTGTAATCGGACGCCAGTTTTGCAGGAGTGTTAAAGATTCATCTTCTTTTGGAATAAGGGTTATGGTTCCTCTACGCTGTGAAATTGACAGTTTACCTATATGATATCCAAAATTAAGGCTAGCCACGAGATCCGGACCTATCAAATCAAAAAAAGATTGATAAAATTCAACAGTAAAACCGTCTTCACCAGGCGATTTTTCTTTCTCAAAGGAACGGATGATTTTCTCACATTCGTCATACCCCAAAGCGCCTTCCATTTCGTCACGTTCGTCTTCAGACAATTTGGGGATGTTAACATTGGCGCTAAAGTTTAAGAAGTCGCACTGTAAGTCAGTTATATCGGAACTGTACAAATTTTCATAAAAAGTCTCGATGGCTAGTAGAATTTCCTTTTCATCAGTGATTGTTACTCCATCATCTGATTCTAATTCAAAGACTGTTTTCCTATTGTAATTTCGCTTTTCTAGATTAAAGAAATATTTTGTAGCTTTTCTCCGTTTTCGATCCAGCGACATTTGGATCTAAACAAAGCCGCTTTACTCTTACTATCATTAATTGATAAAAGTTCGTGTTTAAGTTCTTCATAATCCCTTAAGTGCGTATCAACGTTCTGTAAATCATTACTGTTACAAATTATTATATCTAATTCCTCAAGACGTTCCTTAATTTCGCTTTCCCTTTTCCTTTGTGTTATAGCTTTACGTTTGGAATAACCAATGATGAAAGATCTCAGCTCCATCTTAAGCAATTCCCAAAACAGCCCTTTACCTTGTATGTAATTTAACTTTTTGCGAAGAGTCAGATACATCTCTCGGATTTTATCAATAAAATTATCGTCTTTTAGAAGTTCGTTATTGAATTTCCAGAAGCCCGGTCCTCGTGAGGGTGCTTTAGACCACGACATAGTTAGGTATAAAGTATTATGGTCAGGAGCAATCAATGTTTTTATATCTACTTTTTTGACAAATTTAGTGAGGTTACTTGAAATAAGAAATAAGTCTATCCTTGATTTAATATTCAAAGCCTTTGATGCATACATGTATTTATTAAGTTTAGGATGGCGCTTTCTATAAATGTCGTGAAGGTCAAGAGCATCCATTGTTATTAAAATACAGTTTCTATAGTTAGTAGGCCTCCAGGGTGCCCCTCCCTTTTTATCATTCTTATATAAAGTGCAATTCCAATCACCTCCAACTACTAATGATGTCAACTCTGATTTATCTATCAATAGGTTATTAAGTTCCTGAATAAAAAGCAATTGATCACTGTGGTTATTAGGTGCATAAATATTACAAAGAGACACTTTCACAGCAGCAGAGGTCAATGAGATAAGAAGTATTCTCCCTTGGGAATCTCGATGTGTTCATTCCACTTTCTGGTTAACTGATCTGTCAATTAATATACAAACACCTCTACTATGTTGAGATCCGTGAGAGAAGAATATTTCACCTCCCCATTCATTTTTCCAAATTAATTCATCTTTAACGGAAGAATAAGTTTCTTGCAAAAAATAAAAATGCGCTTTTAAATCTTTCAAATATAGGAAAATGCTTCTACGCTTGTTGGCATCTCTTTACCCACGAACATTTAGTGAAACAATTGTACACTGAAAACTGACCGACATCATACAACATTACTAAAAAACAATAAAAGAAAAATAATTTCACTGCACGTCAAATACAAAGATTAGAATACTGATTAAAATATAAATTTAACCTGAGTTTTCCTTCTCCCCAAGTGGCCTTATCGTTGTTCAATTTAACCTTAAATAACTAATTATAACACTATAAAATTACATATACTTTCCTGGGATGATATCAGAGATCGCTGAGATCGCCGGTCGAGTAGATTCGCACTGGTGCGCCGTCCGGTGAAGTTTTAACGAAAACTTTGCCGTCGATTGTCCAGAGATTTAACACAGGTCCACCACGATTTCTTTTTAACTTACTCGCTTCGTTTACCAGATTTCTCCTAAACTGCGTCAAGTTTTCATTGATATATATTCGTTCCGAGCTCTGAATTGAAGAACAATAATTTGGAAATAAATCTGACATTTTGACATTTTTTAATTTTGTTCTCGCTTTATAGAGTTGAGACTTGATCTTGTGACTGACAAATTTCACGATTATCGGTCTATTACCTTTGCGTTTAAGTTTATGAGAGATCTCTATTTCGCTCTCATTAAGAGGTATAGCCAAAGCCTCGGCAACTTTCATGACAGCATATTCAGTCGATTCATACGCGTCCTCGGGGATTCCATGGATTTCGATTGTATTTTTTCGCAAATACTGTTCTAATTCATCCATTTGATCGTATACCTTTTCTATTTCATTGATTTGTTCAGCCAACGAAGTCTTGCTAATGTCCAGTTCATTTCTGAGTGTCTCGTTTTCTTTCTTGCTTATTTCCAGCGCTTGTTTCAACTTGTCCATTTCTCTTGCCTGGGAACCAAAAGATGACTTTAATTGAGCTAAATTCTCTTTTAGCATCATGTTATCCTTTAAAATACTGCTGATAGACTGCTGGATGTCATTTAAAATTCCTTTAATCTCAGATAGACTCGGTTCGCCTTCCAGGTCTTCAGCACATTCATTTTCACTTTCGGACGCCATGTTGGCTTTCTTGGCCATGCTGAGATCGTCTTCGGTAGAGCTTCGATCGCCGCGTTTTATTTTCTTGGGATTATGATCTTGCATATAGATGCGATATAGAGCCCCTTCTGATTTCCAAGATTAATATTAACATTGATTTAGATATTAGGGAGAAGGAAAAACTTCTCCTACTCAAAATCCACGTCCAACCTTCACCATGCCACCGAGCCTCTTTTCTGCCTATCAAACTGGAACACAGAAATGGAATAAAAATTTCCCCCTCAATGAGAACGATTGGTGCCAGCTTTTTAAATCTATACCGAAACTGTGTCAAGAACAAAAATTACGAGAATTTAAATTTAAATTTATTCATCGGATCGTCGTTACCAGAAAGAAACTTTTTAAATTTCGTATCAAACCAAATAGTGACTGTATTTATTGTGGTGAGGAAGATTCTATAGAACACACCTTTAAAGACTGCTCTTTCACTAAATCATTTATTGAAAAAACTCTTGAATGGTTTAATAATACAATAAATGTAATTTCACCCCAAGTGAAAAGGATATATTATTTGGAATTTTTATCAATAACACCAAAACTGGAAAACTGGTGAGAAGACTGAATTACACCTTCCTGTTCATGCGGTATTATATATATAGTGCGAAACTCGAAGAGAAAGCTCTTTCTGTACAAGAATTCATGCGCAAAATTCTCCTAAAATATAAAATTGAAAAACTTTGTAGTTCAAATATTGTAAGTAATAAGTGATGTATAAATGTATTATTATTGTTGTTGGTCATTGTTAAATGTTACTCCTTTTTGATTGAAATGTAATTGTATGTATTGTATATAAGTAGAGTATTGTATTATAAGTAGTGTAAGCATTGTATTGTAAGTAGTGTGAGTATTGTATTGCACGTGTTGTAAGTAGAGTATCGTTAAGTAATGTAAGCATTGTATTGTAAGTAGTGTAAATATTATATTGTAATTAAATGAGGAAATTAAAAAAAAAAAAAAACTTCTTCAAACTTGAAAGGGGAGTTAGGCAAGGCTGCCCTCTCTCCATATCTTTTTATTTTATGTGTAGAAGTGTTAGCTGAAGCAATCAGAAGAAACAAAAATATTAAGGACATAACAATTGATGAACAAGAAATTAATATCAGCCAATATGTAGATGACACTACCCTAATTTTAGATGGATCGAGGGACTCGTTTATAAATTCTTTACAAGTCTTAGACCTTTTTAGCAAAATTTCAGGCCTATGCTTAAATAACAAAAAAAAACCAGAACTGATGTGGATCGGTGCCAACGTCGGAAAAGAAGTAGAATTTTGCCCCGAAAAAGGTTTTAAAGGGGTCAAAGATAGAGTTAAAGCACTGGGAGTATGGCTTTCGACCAATCGTGAAATTACTGTAGAAGCTAATAATAGTGAAAGATTAACTAAAGTTAGAAATAGTTTAAGCTGCTGGGAACTGCGGTGTCTAAGTTTGCTTGGTAAAATCACTGTGTTAAAAAGCCTTATTGTATCGCAACTTGTTTACATTTTGTTACCTCTGCCAACAAACCACAACGCTATAGGAGAGATAAATAATATCCTTTTCTATTTCTTATGGGATGGCAAAGGTGACAAAATAAAGCGTGATATTATGATCAGCGACTATGAAAATGGAGGGCTAAGGATGATCGATATAAAACTTTTTAACAAAGCATTCAAATTAAGCTGGATAAAAAAGTACCTTGATACAGAAAACTATGGAAAATGGGAACTTTTGTTTGATTTACAATTAAGACCCTTTGGTGGTGAAACTATCTTTCGAGGTAACCTTAAAAAAAAAGATCTGGCAAAATACATCAAGATATCAGATCCCTTTACTTTGGAAATACTACAAACATTCACAGATATTAAATACGAAGATAGTACTATAGATCATGGTGTTTTAAGGGAGTAAAAAATGTATGTCATCTGATTAGAAATGAGACAAACTGTCTATCCTTTTCTGATTTTACAGAACGTTATAACATAAAAAATTTTTTCTAGCTTTTCATGGCATGATATCAGCCATTAAATATTTATTGGAAACCTATGATGTAAACAACTACTGTGGTAGCACCAAGTATGAAAATACCATTGATACTTATTTAAAGACGAGCAAACCTAGAAGGCTAGTTTACAAACTCCTCGTTGACAAAAAACAGAAGAGCCCCATTGATGGCCAAAGGAAATGGACCGCAGATTGCATGCTTGAAAGAGACGCAAGTATTAATTGGAAGGTAGTTTACAAAACTCCGTTCTTGTGTACAAGGATTTTAAAATTAATCGTCTTCCGATTTAAATGATTACACAGGAGATTAGCGACCAACACTTTTTTAACCAAAATAAAAATAAAGGATAACGAGCAGTGCACTTTTTGCCAAAACGAGGAGACTCATTCATCTTTACTGGATGTGTAGCGAAACCACTCATTTTTGGCAAGATTTTAAACAATGGTTAGCTAATCGCAAAAAAGCTCCAAATCCACTCAATTTATCGCCATCTTTAGTATTGGGGTTAAAGCCAGATGATTTGCATCGAAAGCATCAAAACTTTTCTCTTGGTTGCCAGATTCTTTATCTGGGTATGCAAAATGCGCAATAATTTATCGAGGACGAGGATCCCAAGACACGTCATTGCTGTAGTAATCTTTTTTGGATTATCAAAGGTCTGCTGTGCTCGCAAAGGTAGTTCGGCACCATAAAAGTCATCTAGATAAACATCGGCCAAAAATCCGCCCGTAGTGAAAATATGTACTACAGCACAAGTAGTCCTTTAGCAAATCATGACAGAGGAACATAATCCGAAAGGACATTGTGAAAGCGCAACAACTGTAGTATTTGCTTCATCAATACAAAGGTCTGATAGCGCAGCGTCAAGAGGGCATGGTCGTTGATGATCTGAGACTTTCAATTCCATTTCAAGTTTTTCCTTTTGTAATTGTACTAACTGAAATTGCTGGTCGAATGAGAGATCCGAGGGGAACTTACCTTGGCTGTTTCTTACCAAATGGAGGGACAGATTCTGCTGAATGCTTTTGTTGCAGTATCTGCTATTCAAGATATTGGTCCGAGAAGGGAGATTGGACAGGAAGGACTTTGTAAAAGAAATCTGGATTGTAAGGTATGTCAACTTTTCTCTTAGCACCGGCTCCTTGGGATGTGGCCATTGAAGAAGAAAGAGCTTGAAGTGGTAAAAACGTGATAATTCTCTAGCTTACGTCTCACTTCGAATCACTGAGATAGCAATGGAAATTACATCAGATACTTGAGTATCTTACTAGTTAATTAATCATCATTAACGTCAATGATCCCTCATGGGAAACAAGTTGAGCTCATACTTACCCTCTGTGCTCATACGATTGTGCTCCGTGGTCCTAAACTCAACTTGTGGACAAGTCTAGCAACTTTGCAGCATTAACCTTTGGTCTCCTTTTTAACCCATGAATACACACATGCGTAATGAACGGGTTATCGGTAACGGTGGCTAAATTCACTCCTTCCATTAGCTGTAAACTTAGTGGCGTAATACTTTGTTACAAATGCAATTCGTAACAAGGACAACGTGAATCCAGCGATAACATTAAGTAATAATTAATATATATAGTTAGGCTTAGCCTAACAGCGGCGCCCTCTGAAGACCCTCTGAACAAGCTTAACTAAGATGAAACTTAACTAATAGGTGAAAGGTCGGAAGCACAAGAATTAAGATTAATATTGACGACCGGGCTATTTTTCAATTTTAGCAATTCTCAAAAACAGTATTACCCGACCGTCTGCACAGTACATTTAGACCGTACAAAAGTTCACAAAAACAACTTTTTCTCCATCTAGAATAACTATTACGACTACTGTTAAAAAATACAGTTGTAGCTTGTCAAAAAATGCCTGAGAAACTGATTTGGAAATCAAAATTGCCAAAAATACAAACATATTTGCATACGGCCACGCGAGTGAAGTTAGAACTATAATAAAATTCAAGTCTTGTTTTGTTTACATAAAATCGCTTTTCAACCTATGTAATGAATGAACAAACACATAAAAATGGACAACACAATCTTCTTTCGATAAATTTTATTTAAATCTCCATTAGTTTATGTTGAAAAGCAAAACGGAAAACGCGCATCGAGGCCGAGCCGTGTCTTCGATGAAATTCAAGAAATTAATACAACTGAATTTAAGCTACACGTTTAAAAACAATTTTCCAAAACTAACGAGAACACATTAACAAAAAGTCAATCACAGATTGATATCTAGATAAATTTCCATCGAAAAATGTAATTTGTTTTACCTTTAAGTCCCTCCGGCGACTACTGTGCTTGGAAATTCTTTAAATCTCCGCTTCGATAGAAATCGATCATCGGAAACTAATCGATTAGCTAAAATAATCGATAAAAATCGATAATCACAAGATTTAAACCGAGATTATCGATTTTATGGATTTATCCGGTTGATTGAGGACATTGAAAAAAAATTATATCAAGTCAATTAAGAATCAAGGAACTTTTTTCTTTCTTACTGAAAACGTAAAAACCTCTTCCCGTCTTGGCGATAATCTGTGATAACCAGATAACTCATTCGCATTTGAAGCAATTTTTCTGAGTTTTTAGACTCGTAGCTCGGACGAAAACACGACAGCACACTGTGTAAGCGGTGTAAGAACACCAGTGAAATTGTTTACGCTGGTAAACGTGGCGTACTGCTACAACAGAAACCATGTTGAATTGAGTCAATCTTGGAATGAATTTCATTTCTGCATAAGCTGAATGTTGCTTTCTATGGCTGATATTTAACATAAATCGGCTTTGGTGAGTTAATCAGCGGATAAACATTGGATTTCCAGGTTTCCGGTTTAAGGTTTGTGGGTAGTACGCGTGGTACGTGATAGCAGATGATGGTGAAAGGTCACGTGATTAAGAGTGAACACGTAAACAATTGACTCAAGGTGGAAGAATTCCCAGACCACGAACCCACTTCATTCGCAGTGCAAAAACAGCACACTGTACAATTAATCCCCTTATTTATGCTCAGTGTTATTCCTTATTCCAACAGGGTTGATGGATGCGATGGACGATAGCACAAAATAAACAGACAAGTTTGTGGTTTTCTATATGAAATCAGTTGAAATTACTTTATTTTTTCATAATTCACGTGTACCAGGTTACGAACTAAATAAAACAAGTCACTGGTCACTTGTCACTGTGGAGTAGCTCCCGAATCTCCACTGCTTCCCCCCTGATTCTGCGTGTACTGCCCCGGCTTGTAGGTTCCCTGCTTTTGTTTCCTGCGATGATTGTTAAACCATACGCTCACCTGGAAGTCACAAAATATATATGAAATAAATAAATAAATAAATAAATAAATGTTTGGTCAACTCTCCTCTCCAACGCAACTCATTTTGTAATTGCAACGAGCCTGCGCGCAAGAATACCGCATGAACTTAAGCTCTCCTACTGTGTCCACGTGGAATCATGCATTGGTCTCTTGTACAAGCAGATCGGTGCTATGGCGCATTATATTTCCTTTTTCTCATGCATTGTTTTAAGCACATATCTTTTCGAAGTTACCGACAGTGCCCCTCATAAAGACATACATCAGGTGAACCAAGAATTACAGAAACGTGATTTTCGGCCCCTGACATCCGACAATGATTTCAAGAACTCAATTACTTGTAATTCATGTGGCTTGACTTTAACCTATGCAGATAGCGCTAAAGCGATGTGGCTGGTGAAGCGTCATAGCAAGGAAGAGTCACACAAAATAAAAGCTGGATGGCATTTGGACGACGACAATAATGTTTTGTCAAGTAAACCTAAAGATAAGGCTAAACAAATATGTCAAATCGACAACTCAGCTGCAAAGTTTAGCAACGAATTGATCGAAGTTTTCAGTTTGATTTGATCGTTTACCAATTTGTTGCAAAAAAATATTCTAGGCTTACCTGTCGCTCTTCTAGTTTTAGTAACTTGGCCGTTCGCTCTAGAACGCTTCTTTCAGGCATTCCGTTCGATGACTTGAAGACTGAATCTAGCGTGGATAATTCGAGGTCGCTGTATCGTTTCACCGCCTTTTTTGGAGGCGCGTCACTTTCATCAATTTCTTTCCTCCGTGATTTTGACTCTAAAATAATTTAAAGCAAAAAATTAATTTAGTCAAGAAACCCTATGCTAACCTTTTGTCATTCAATGACTAACAGTGGTTGAGCCTAACCGTCAGGGGCGGTAAAGGTGTCAAGCTATAAATATTGTCACCAAGAAGGTGACGAGCAATGATATTTCACTTTAGTATAAAAAAATATATATACAACAACTATAAATAGATATTTACCTTTCTTGTATTCATCGATCAATGCGGCTTGCTGTTTCGGGTCGTTTAGGAACGCGTTCAAGGTTACCCATATTGCCCGGCCATGTGTTTTTGGCAGCTCGTTTGGCGCTTTTGTGATGTAATCCGAGAAAGAACCCTGGGAGCAATTCACTACCCTTTTAGCGAAGAATGTTTGGGAGACCCCTTTTGTGAGGAGCCATCTCGAAACTTTTGCAGCGATTTCCCTCGGTAAAAGAATGACATCTTCTTCCATATTCTTAGCTGCACCGGCTTCTTGATCTGCTTCGTCTGTAATCTCGACGACTTGCGTTCGAGCGTGAGTAGCTTCGGTAGCTTTTGTCGCTTCAGTACACGTGCTTTTTCCTGTGTGGAAAAGGTTAAGACCATTCTTGTCTTAAATCGCTGCTAAAATTCAGTGTCAGTTCCACAAGGTCTAAATCTAAATTTTTGCAGTTTAAACTACAATGGAGGAGGCTTAAAAACCTCTCAAAACACATAACATTCATGAGTGAAATAAACAAACAACACTGCGTACCATTCACCGCATTTTCCATTACTTTAATCTCTCCGCAACGCTCTTCAACAAATTTCTTCAAATCAGGCAGTTCTTTTTCTGCTATCTTGACTGACACTTCAACGTATTCTTTATCTTCCATGGTTGAACCAGTTTCAACAAAGATCAAGAAAACGGAGAGAAAACAAACGTTAACACACCCGAGACACGAATTGGCACAAACACCGGCAGTCAGTGAACGTGTGAGAGAGATACTGGGGAGATGATCTGTCACTTTAAAGACACCCGAGACATGAATTAGCACAAACACCGGCAGTCAGTGAACGTGTGAAAAAGATACTGGGGAGAGAATCTGGCAGTTGATTCCCGCGTTTGGTCAGTTTGAATCCGATCTATTCTTGATACTAAGCACGAAGAAAAAGAAGTTTTCAGAATCTAAATAAGTCCAGGAAAAATAAAATATAATTTAATTTACTCAATAAAACAGAACAGGAAATATACTAAAAAAGTGGTATTAGTTCAAATATATCACTATTGTAAGAAAAACCTATAATATTCGAATATTTGACAACTCTCTGCTGTTTTCCTTTAAAAGAGTAGTTGATCTATTGAGTGATCATTCAGTTTATTTTAATATGTTTTTTTTTAATACTTAACCAACGAATCTGCTCAGCGATATTATGCTGTGAGGGGCGGTACATATATACCGTAGCGTATTTAACACACATGCACGAACATCTCTCTTACAGGAAATAAACTGCTGATGAGTTATTTTGGAACCGCCAAACAGAAGTCTTCCCCCAGCCCATCAACATCTCGGAGCGCAAGTGCCAAAACAGTCATGGTTGCGGAAATGGTGTCTTATGCACAAAGAGAAAAGGTATACAGCGTGGGTTCTTCTTTCCCTTTTTTCATTGTTTTGATTCCGCGTCTTTTTAAGCGATGTTTTAAGGGTTTTCCAACTCAAGTCATCTGACCCAATGTTTAATTGATTTCTATTTTCACAGACAGTTGCAAATACACACCGAGAAATGAACAGGGCATTCGGACAGAGGCTGAGTGAAATGATGATGACCGAATCTCCCTTGCGGGATCAGCAAGACAACTTAAAACAACGCGTTTCAGTTGAAGAGATCGTATACAACGAAAAACTTGTATACATGAACCGGCTTTCAGAGGCTAGGATAGAGACTGAAAAATTATTACATTCTTCCGCTTTGTCTCAAGTCCAAAAAATGTCGCATATGGAGAGGGAAATCTCAAATATGTTGATGGAAAGTAGAGACAATGCCCAGAGGGTCAGGGACTCCTTCCGGTTCCAGTGTCTGTTAGGAGCATCAGAGGAAAATTTTAAAAAGAGCCGTTTAGACATTGCCACCTCCTGTATTCAAGATATAGCAGAGAAAGCTTCATTATCAGAATTGTATCGAAAAAAAATTACAGAACTTAGACTACAGTTATCGGTAAAAGAAGATGTCATTTGCGCATTACAGCATGATCTGGAAAGCAAATGTCTAAAACAGCAGCTGCCAGAAATCGCGCTTCAACTGGCTGCAGTAGTAGAAAGAAAAGACCAAAAAAATACTGAATTCATATCGATTGTGTCCGATCTTCTTGCGCACAACATTAATGAGAAAAAATGCTGGAATGACGACACAAAGTCCTTGTTCGTAATAATACTAGATTATGGAGGACCAGCCTTGCTAAAGATAATCAGGGAGAAAATTGGCGGGCCGAGTCTGCAGACTGCTTATGCAACTGCCCGACGCAAGGTTCCGATTTCTACTAAACTAACAGAAGATCAGTTTCGAATAGCGGCCTCATTCTATCAACGTGTTGGTTATACGGGACCATTTGTCCTGGCCATAGATGCTACCGCGATTTCACCATGCCTTAGAGTAAGAGGCAATCGAATCGTAGGAATTGCATCTGAAGAGGACATATTTGTACGTACTGCACAAGATATTATCGAGGTGACAAATGACCAAAGTAAGGAAAAGGCGCGGCAAGCTAATGCGTTTGTGTTGACTCCTCTGCAAGAGAACGTTCCTAGTTTTACCCTTGCAATTTCACCCGTAGTTAAGGGGCAAGACTGGGCTTCAGTGAGGAATTGGTTCGTGGACGCATTAAACTGGGGTGCTCAACATAATATGCAGATTCTCGGAATAGGTGCGGATGGAGACTCTAAATTTAGAAGATACTTTCTTTATGAGTTTAATAAAAGGCATGGCATGGTAGATGAAGTGATTTCGGTATCTCACAAGGGGTTCAGTTTTGTTTCTGTGGTCAAGAATGTTCATGGCCTGAGAATTCCTACTCTTATGTTTCCTGACTGGAGGCACCTAATTAAAAGATGGAGAAACCAGATTCTAAACGTGCGTCGCGTCCTGGTTCTAGGAGATTCGTTTGTCATGATTGAAGACCTAATGAGGTTGTACGAGTCGAACAAATTAAAAAGTGGATTATGGAAAAGTGACATTTTCGTCAGGGACAAACAGAACGTGGCTGCGGCGCTTCGAATTTTGCAACCTGAAGTCCGAGAATGCTTGAGCGAGTGGAATAAGGACCGCAGTCAAGCAATTCGAGTTTACCTTAAAGTAGGACATAACATGCTACGTGCATATACAGATGAAAATCTCACTGTGAAAGAACGGTCAAAGCTTGCTTGGTCTTCAGTTTGCTTTGTCAGATTATGGAAATCTTGGGTAGAGATGTCCAATTATCCAATAGAGTCCTCTTTTATATCCTTACAAACGTACAACGATGTAGTGCTTGCGGGACACTCGCTTATATTGTCGATAAAATTATTTTCAGAGTACTTCCCCGATCAATCTTTTAATCCCTCTACGTTTGGTTCTGACAGTTGTGAAAGACTTTTTGCACGCTGTCGTGCGTTTTGTAAAGGGAAAACTAATTTTTGTATGCTGGACATGCTCGATATTTGCGGCAGAATAGCAAAACTCGATGATCTGAAACTTAAGAAGCCTCCAGTTGTTTCTCGCACATCTTGGCCAGAGTTTGTGGAAGATGAAATCTTGAGCGGCATCAAGGAGGCAGAAAAAGAAGTTCTGAAAACCATCGAGGGACTAGGCATGCTGCCACTTTTAGCTGCTGGTAACAAATTAAGATTAGATGATTCAGGGGACATACTGTATATCAACCCAGGAATAGAAGCCTTAGCTGATATACGTGACGGTCCTGATGAAAGTGACACTATAACCGTAGAAGAATTGCTAGACGTGGAAAACGATGTTCTATGTTCTGCTGCTGAGACTAACGAACATTGCTATTCCTTTGCGCTATCTGATCTGGCAGCGTCCTCCATCCCAAGGTCAAATGCGTTTGACCGAGAAGAAGGAGGAGAGGAAGATGGTGATGTTGATGACGATGATGACCCAAGGCATTGCTATCTTTTCCAGAAGGGTACCTGTAAATACGCAAATCCTGCCTTTAAAGCTCCAAAGACGACTCACTGGATTGGTTGTGATTATCCAGGGTGGGACAACTGGTTCCACGAATCATGCTTAAATCTCAAATTCTCTACAGACTTAGAGAGAGAAACGTATGCCTTTGTTTGCACATCGCATGGGAACGTAAAAGAGATGGAACAATATAAGGACCTAGTTGCTGCGACGGTAGCAGATATTTCCATGATGGAGGAAGACGAGCAGAATGAAGGCATGTTCCACTTGAAGAGACGAAGGAGATTTAATTACGGGCAGAAAACATCAGTAGCTTCACAATGTTCAGTTCCACCCAACTATGTTGAGTATGATGGAGAATTTTATCACATTTCGGAATTTTTGTCTCTTCAGCAGGGAAAAGTATATAAGCCATCTACTTCTAGAATGGCTAGATGGATGGCTGTCTCGAGGAATGATTTCTACGAACGGGTAGAAAGGCTTGTAGCACCAACTAGATCAGAAAACGGACTATATTTTGAGGATATAGCGGCATTCTGGGTCCCACGTCTTGGTATGAGATGCGGTTTGGTATTGCGTCTGGTGCGTAACACGTTTTCTAAATCCCCTGTTCCTGTATCCCCTGTTCCTGTCTTTGAGTGGAAGAAAGGAAACGACTCGAAAGAAAAAATATCAGTTTGCTTTCAAGTTCTTTCGATCTTAAAAAAGGAAAATAGCAAGTGGTTGTTATCACCCACAAAAGAAATAATGTGGAGTGAATGCAAAACGCATTTGCTAACTTTCGGAAACGTCCTAGGGGAAAGAAAGTGACCTTTGGAAGTAGACGCGGAGGCTATGGAAACTCTTATGCCAAAGCTGGAACAGGAAGAGGAAGAGTCTAGGAGAAAGGAGGAAAAACTGAAAGAAATAGAAAAGGAAAAACGGAAAATGGGGCCACCAGAAGATATGACTGTCTGCCTTCTCAAAGAGGTGTTAGACAGTCTAAATGTGACCTATAGATCAAATGAAAAAAAAACAGAACTTATAGCAAAAGTCCGTCAAGCTCGTGAGAATTTACAGGAAGGAGAAACTCGCTCAACTTCAACATACATTGGAAAGAAAAAGAGCAGAAAATTCAAAGGCTGCTTAACTTTGAAGAATAACATAACTTGTTTATACTTTTACGATGATAGAAAAGAGAAACTTCTCCGGATCCTTGTTCACTTATTGTTTCTCTTGGAAATTGTTGGAGCATATTTGAAAGGCCTTCTATTCGTACAAATTGTAACTTTCATTCTCACGGTCTATTGCCTTTTGTTGTGTTATTCATGTGTAATGACCTTTTTTGCTCACTTGATTCATTTACGTCGCGTGTGGATGGAGGTGTTATCTTCTTGGCTGTTCGCTCAAGTCAATTTACAACAAATACTTGGTGAAACAGTTGTTACTTATTAACTCGTCTACGCGTAACAAAGTTGGTTTACCTAAAACGAGCCTCATTTTTGCGTTTTTGTTCTCTCGTTATCGTTAAGCATGTTTCATTTTTTGAGTCTTACGGCAAGTGCATTTTTATTACAGTTTTAAAAACCTTTGCAGTTTGTTTAGAGTATATTAAAGCTGATTAAAGGTATTTTATATTATCGACTCAAGGTTTTGGATAAAGAAAGCGTATGTGTTAACTCCTGAGTACAGTACGTTGAAGCCACCGACAAACCGCATGCGGTTTAAGACCGGCCAGGGTTAACTTTATGTCTCGTCCGTCCTTAACTGCCTATACCAGTCTTTTAACTGCCTGCAGTCTTTTATCGTCGTTTCCTTGACAGGAAATATCAAGAACAGGTACTATTTCCCGTTTTTTGGCCTTACGATATCCATTTGCCTTTTGTTCCTTGCTTTTAAACTCTGTCTTCTTCTTTGTCTGAGTTCCACTGACGAAATCGATATTTTTGATAGAAATCGATAGAAATCGATTAAAATCGAACTATAATTACAAAAATCGATAAAATCGATCAAAATCGATAATCACAAAAACCTCCGCTATCGATTTTTATCGATTTTCGATATTAATCGATTAATTAGTATCGAAAATTATCGATTACAATCGATTTTATCGAGTATCGAAATTATCGATTTGTGACGCCCTGGTAAAACGAACCCATCTCTCGCATTGCTAAAAACGTATATAGTTCCTCGAAGCAAGATTTTATCCCTGAAAGCTCTTCTTTTTCCTCTAAAGCGGCTCCTGAGTATCCCTTAATTAGCATCCCTGTCTTGAGTAGCAAACCACGAAAAAATGCAGGAAAATAACGACTTTAATTTAAACCGTTTTCTCCGCTCGGTAAACACAGCAAAACATCAAAGTGTTTTCCCAGCTGACGTGACATTCGGCCGTGTAACCGCGCGAAAAAAAAGCCTCGCTTTGGTTTCAACATGACGTCGTACGCGCATATTTTGCGACGTCATACGCCCCCGCGAGCTAGTCCTCCGCTAAGATCCCGGATGTTGTGTGGCGTCATACGCGCATGCGTGCTAGCCTTGCGCGACACACATCTCCGACACACATGTTTTTGTTGGAGACAGCGCCTGCGAAACATTCCGCTAGCCATGACCATGAAAAATGAGGGCATAGGTTCTATGAGTATGGGGCTCCGCTATAAACAACAATAAGCTAAAAATGTTTCGCATTCACAAGAAAACTTTTTGTTATTTCCAATCTGTGAATAAAAAAGGTTATTTCTGGGTTCTCAGTGGATTCCTCTTGGGAATTTCACAATTAGGGAAAATGATACCAAACCCACTAATGGGACAGAAATTTCCCAATATTTTCATTTTAATGGGATTTTCCCTGTACTGGGTTTTCCATGTCCCAATATTTTCTGTTCAATGCATATGTGATTTTTATGTTTTAAGAGTGACTTTCCCTAAATACCAACTATAGCCATGCAAGATAGAAAAATCGAAATCGCCCAAACTTTGCCACAATAAAGACCTTAGAAAACTATTTTAGAAAATATAGGTTTCAGCTGTTTTGGATTTATATATTCCAAGCAGGACAATATTTTAATATTTACCCCTGCCAGAGGCCTCAGAGATGTGAAAAATACCCTTTTTAGTTGGCTTCGTGTGCAAAATTTAAAAGAGGCTGGATCACTATTTCACTACTTCAGAAACCAACAATCCTTTCTTTACCTCTTGTCGTTATTAGAATGTAATAATATTTCAACTACAATTTTTGGGAATTTTTTTAAATTACCGTTAGAGACGGTGTTTTTAAAAGTGACAAAATTGGCTAACTTTAGAAACAAAAATCACTACCTGGTACATGGATTTCGAACTCCAGTTAACATTCTAATGAAACATTAACTCTAGTTCTATTAAAATAGGAAATAAAATTTTGGGGCAATTTAAACTGCGAAGTTTGACAACCGAAAACATTCATGCTACTTCATCGAAATTGGAGAACGTTGACCGTCAACAACAGTCGCATCGCTCGCCGATAAAATTAAATTGCGCTCGTGTTTTCTTCGCATTTTCTTCAAGGAGACCTCTCTCTTACCACTTGATGGTCATATTTATGTTTTGCTGGTAAAATACATCCTCTGTGGCTTCGAAAAAGTTCTATTTCTTTTAGTCGTTTCTCATGCAAATTGCTTTAAACTATATTTACAACCAAATATTATCGCCGATGTTTACACCCTTACGAATCTCTTCAATTTACTACCTTCTTAGGGCATCTTCTTATATGATAACATAATAAATAACAATAAAACAAACAGAAAGTAAAGCGGGACTCACCATTGATTTCTTTGGATCAAGAAATACAAGAACGTCAGTCGAGAAAACAAAGTTCCGTTCTTCGCCGTGCCGAGCGTGACAGTGATGCGAGGCGCCGTGACAAATTTTACTAAGTCCCAGGTCACCAGCTCTGTCACGTCAACATTCCGTACATCGAAGGTGAAAACGAGTAGTCTCCTGAGCTACTGTCTAAATATTTATTAGTAAAATTCTTGGCAACGTATTTGTTTTAATCAAAGCACGTAACATTGAATTCATTGCAATAACTGTGATTTATTTTTACAACCGTGAGTTTTGTGCTGCTGCACTTGTATTACAATTCGTTTCTGGTATTGCACCCCCACAAGTTTAGGAACATCTTTGCTTCGGAATTTCTTCTGTACCCAGTGTTCTCAGAATCAAAAAAAAGTTGTTGGGGAACCTTTACTCCAAAACAATAACACTCCCAACCTTCCTTACCCTGCGAGCAGAGCCTCTTTCGATCCTCCTCGAAAGAGGCTCTGCTCACAGGGTAAACCTTCCTTTCCCCTGAAAAGGATATGAAGGTAAATCTAATCAAGCTAGGTTTACTTTGTTGAACATCAATTTTGGAGAGGAATGTGCAATCAGAATAAGAATTCTCAACTAAAATATGCTTGGTATGTTCTTCTAACCTTACTGTATAAATCGAACATTTTTCGTTTTGACAACACGCCAGATTAAAATCGCGAATTTGCGTTCTTTCCTTTTTTTCTAGAGGGTGGGGGGGGGGGGGGGGCAATTCTTAAAAGGGGACAAAAAAAGAATTGCAGGCTTAATGGCTTTTAAATATTGCGTGCCCAAAGCAAAACAATCCTAAGCCGAACCCCCCTCATGACAGCTACATGTTTTTATGAGTTCTTCTAACAAAGAAAGATAAGGTGCCTTCCTTCGCCCTTTGATGTGCGATATTTCTACGTCAAAATGATCGCAAATAGTGCGAAGCATTGTTAAACTAAGTTGTTGCAGTTTACATGACTTTAACATGTCACATAAGTTGAAGATGTCATACACAATGGGGTGCGTCAAGGCCACTTCTTTCAGAACAGTTGAACGGACATGTTCATTTGCCGCTTCCTCTTCAGCTGCTATTATGTCTTCATCCTGTTCTTCGTGGTCGGATTCACGTTGTTGGTGTCGCTGTTTTGACGCTCTTCTTGAAAAGAAGGACTGCACTTGCTGGGCGGTCAGGAATTCCTTAACAGTAAACAGTTTTTGTCCATCCGTATTTCGGGCGTACCGCATATCTCGGGAAACTTTAGCTGGATCAAGTTTAAGGCCAGTTTCCTCACCAACCTTAAACTTACTCTCGAGGTAATTCTTTTGGGCTTCGCTAAACCGTGTGGTTTTCTTGCTACATCTTAGGGCCCATCCTTCCGGTAGTGCTTCAGTTGTTGTTGTTAGGCGTGGAAGCGACATACCTTCTAGAGTTGGGGGAGGAGCACTTGCATCACCTTGCAGCTTTTCGTAATACATGGCTTTTGCCTTGTCCATAAGTGTCTCTTTAACAGCGCGTAACTCACATTTCCCGTAGAACAAATGATTTTCTAAAGCCGAGTGACGCGTGTATGCCTTAACGCAACCATCCTTTGGACAAGAAAATAGTGGATTTGCCGCACAATCCAGTTCGGCTTTTACAGAAACTTCTTCGTCGACCTCTACATTCTTTCTCCCCTTTGAAAATGGCAATGGAGATAACACCGAGAAGTCCCCATAAGAGAACTGGCTCTCAAAACGAGGTGGTTGTGAATAATCGGGCACTGGAAAGCAAAACATATTTATAAATTAATGAATGAATAAATAAATATATATGTGGGGGGGGGGGGGAGGGTTAGGGGAAAATGTGTTACTTTTTTGCCACACAGAGAATCGTTTCCAACACACACTGCATACCTTTTACATGCTTCCTCAAGCCCACGTTGTAAATAAATAAATAAATAAATAAATATATATGGGTGGGAGGAGGGAGTGGGAGAAAATGTGTTACTTTTTCGCCACACAGAGAATGTTTTTAAACACACACTCTGCATACCTTCTACATGCTTTCCTAAGCCAACGTTATATGCTCGCCAAACGATGACGGTTTTGTCTTCATAGGAGAAGTTGTTTAAAGAGCTAATGCCATCCCATTTGATTTGAAGCTGTGTGTCTTTCTCGGCAGTACTAGCATCTACGAGGACCACTCGAACGTCTCTTATTCCACCATACGATAGCATAGCATTCTTGAAATCAACAGCATTTAGCACATCATGACCCTCATTAATGTACCTTTTAACATGCGCTTTGACTGTTGCTGCTTTTCGATCACAAGACCCTTTACCACCCTGCGGGTCACTGAAATCAACTCTCGTTACTGCAATCCCTGTTTTAGATTTCATTTGAGCACAACTTGCCAACATTTCGGAACAATGGTAACAACCTGCATTATCCTGACGCAGGAAAGCGGTTGTCAGTTCTGGATGCTCTTTCTTCAGCGTGGATAATGTGTGCTCTAAGATACGCACAACAGTGAAACTGTCTTGCTTACAGTTCTCCACAATGTGAATGAATGCCTGATGATAAAAACGCGCTTGAATCTTTCGTGCTACAACACTGATGTGCCACGATATTCCTCTCTTGGCAAACCAATCTGATTGCGACTCTCGATATTTCTGAGGGAGGAATTTCATCGCCCAGTCTTGCGTCACATGCACAGAATTCTCATCTAGGTTATCCAGTATGCTGGTTCTAGCCTCGTCTTGTCTGGTGCTACGCAGCTGATGAGCTTTCCATGCATTGATACTTTGAACTGCTTGACGAAAGGAATACATTATGTCGTCCTCCTGCTCTTGGCTCATGCCACAGCTCTCAAAACAAGTTTCCATTCGTTGAAGAGCATCTTTAAGGCTCTCGCACTGCATACAGCTTTGGTCATGTAAATGGTTGCACGCACTTCTGAATGAACTTTCCTTGCTGTCGCTTAAAGCGTGAGTGCTGCAATGATCGGCGATGCTTGAGGATTCTGAAATATGGACCTGACATAAAAAATGCGAAAAATAACAAGTTTTTCAACAAAACCTATTGTTGAGCCGCTGTTAGATGTGTTTTTCTGGGACACGCAAAAAAATGCAAACGAGTTTGTCGGGTCTTTTCAGTTATCATTATGGTCGGAAGACCCTGTTTTAATTAAGTCAAGCCGCTCCAACAGCAACAAAAGGACTGGACAAAACTGTGTCGTTATTTTCTTTGCATGGGACCGCCTGGAGATTTCAGGGTGCTAATAACCATATTTTATATATTGTGGTGGGTCGGATCAGTTGTCGCTGAACGCAATGTCAATAAAATTTGCAAGAGTAAGTATCTTAATTCTTAACATTTCGATTAAAAAAGCTCATGTATGTTTGTTGCTTGGCCTATTATGTATTCGAGAACTGTGCTATGTAAAATGCGTATTAAATGTATTAATATTACCTTAAAATCAGACTTTATATACTGCTTTCCTTCTTTCAGACCTTTCTGTAATCTGCTCACAACGTCTTTCTGAAGACCAAGCTCTCCAAGGCGATCCAAAATGTTAATCAAATCATCAAATCCCTTGGCTCCCTCTGCTGCAATGTAGTCAAGTCCTTGCAAACTTTTTCTCACTGTTGCACTACAAGCGTCCAGGATGCGTAGCATTGTCGATGATCCGAGCGGTTTAAAACCAGTTTCGTCACAGTATTGCATGTACTGCTATACAATACGCTGCGGAATCATTGTGCGTATGACATTTGGAGTCTCTAGGACTTTGCCAGACGAAAGATGAAGGTAACGCTGACCAAATGGAAGATCCTGAATTATGTGTGGACTGGTTATAAAACTTAAAAAGTGTCCCAGTTGGTCAGGTCTGACACGCAGTCGTGGGCTCTTTTCCACAGGCAATGGGACACCTCGTCCAAACTGAATCTTGTGCTTTCTCGCCTCTTTGAATCGAAAGTCGGTGAGATCAGGGATGTAAGCTTGGAGTTTCTCTAAGGTGGCCAAGTCTGCCATAACGGACAAAATTTGTCGGCGCGTATCCCAGCTTGTTGCATTTTGGTACGTTTCAGCCAGCGCCTCTAGATATTTCTTGTCTTCTGGGGATTCTTTCGGGGTACCCAAAGCTGCCTCGACCAATTGTGACGCCTTTAACGCTTCCCATAATGGTCCGGCATCACCCGGTGCAATTACGTTTAATGCTGCCACAACAGATTCTTTCGCCTTTGACACACGACTGCCTCTGGTGCGCAAACTGGCGTCTTGCCACTTTTTCTTGAACACACCAACGTTTCCGATGTTGCAAACACTCAAAAATTCATTAAGCTTTGTTCTCTGCACCCTCTGTTGAGTTTGAGAGTCCGTATGAGATGCTGTGTCGCTGCTGCTGTCACTACTAGTACCTGGCGGAGTGTAAAAGCTCGAATCCGCCCCTGCGATGGCAAGTTCGGCCATTGACTGAGAAAGCACATCCTCTTCCTGATCAAAAGTAAAAAGAAAAGAAAGGGGGGCTTTTTATTGAATTATTGCCGACTAAGCTGTCCTTATTTCATCATTTATTACAAATTTCGATTAACTCACCAATATAGACTCTTCTCTTCTGGAGGGAGGAGTCGTCGAGTCGCCCTTAGACGCATCTGCTTCTGGAACATCATCTTGAGCAGGTAAACTAAGACCCATCTTATCTGCCTCTTGTTGATCACAAAGTCTTGTTCGACACTGTTTGCATACAGCTAAAAATAGATCAGAAATTTAAAATGATAAATACTTGCAGTTATTTTTCCTCTGGAATTCCTGCCCTTTTATGGGACACCTCACAGATCCCTGGCGTGACTGTACTGTGTTTCTCGCTTGGTGGGAGTTGTCAAGTGTTTGGATGGCACCCCTTATTAATACATAATCTTTTTTGTTTATTTTTGTTTTTTTTATTAGATGCACGAATTAATGTTTTTATATTGGAATGAGGCAGGTACTTACGAGAACCAACAGGGAGTAGCACTTGCGTTTGGTAAAAGAGTGCTCTTGACTGGGCCAGGTTTATTCTGCGGTCTCCTTTCGTGTTTTTTTGGTGTCCAGTCCACTTGTCTGGGCAAGAACAATGTTTTTTGTTGTTTCTCCATCTGATTCCCCAGCTGTCGCGGTGACGAGGACAGATTGTCGAGTTTAAACTCGCTTCGTTCACTTCAAAAATCCCTAAGGAACAAATTGTCATGATTAACTAAAACATATTTTTAATTGAAAATTTACACAAAGATCCAGGAGCTCTGGAATGGGATGTTTTCCAGGCTAGTGGAGTAGACTGAGAATCTAGGTAATGATACTTGTCCGCAGGACTTCGCAAGCAAGTCGTAAAATAAAGTGAATTTTCCCGGCGCCTCATGTGACGCAATACCGGAAGTGCTAGATAACACTTCAATAAATCATCAATAAATGTCAATAAATCGAATCCTAATAGTTGTGGTATTAAAAAAATTCGGAACACCTTCTCTCAAGCAGAATCGCAAAGTGATTTCGATCAGTAATAACTATACTCTTGCAGCTTCCTCTAATGATTGTTGCCTACAATATGGCAGTTTCTTGTATTTCGTGTGTAGATGGTTTTAAATCTAAGTGCGAATTTTTAGATTTTGTATGGATATTTCATAATCTTATTCTGTACCTATAAGCTACCCAATCCAATCATCTCATTTTTTATCCCAAGCGCAACTCCCCCCCCCCCCCCCCCCACCCCCTCACCCCCCGGGACGGGGCGAGGGACCGAGATTACGCATCCACGTTGTACGCGTCGGTGACTGCAACAACTGAAATTTCTAAACGTTACATTGTCGACTCTAGCAATTTGTTTAGTAGATGACTATTTCATTTAAACTACAAACAATATAAAAACACTTACCTGCCCTTGTTAACAGTAGTCTGGCCTCAGAATTCAAAGAACTATCCCGTACTTGAATTGATCTAAGATGACCTTGAATGTCTTTGTTACACTGGCCGATTAAAATACACTGAACATTTGCAGGATTGGTAATACTGGGGCCACAAACCCCTCCAACGAATTGCGAATAATAACAAGAAGCCATTACTCGAAAAATATAAACACGAAACCCTTTTTGAACCTAAGACTTTAAGCGAAATTACGAATACCTGGACAGAAATAGCTGCGGTAGCCCGCCATGCAAAGTGCAATGAATCTAAAGTCACGCCAACACGTTGTAACGCTTGGTTGTAAGATAATTCGAGCTGGAGTAAGGAACCACAGTTGAACTTTCCTGACCCCATTAAATCCAAGGTAAGTTATATTTTACATCGGTTATTCTTTGCTACATCAACATTATTCTTAAAGAAGTAAATAAAGATCATTTAACCAAATATAAAGTATACTTTCACGATGAAAGCGAATCATCCTCGCACGCGAATTGTGTTCAAGGGTTTAGCTTGTTTGCACCATAAAATATAACATTTAATAGTTCTCATGATATTTGCATTAAACATGCCAAAGATAAGTTATTAAGTTAAGTTGGAAGAAAACGATAATTTAGTGGCGAAAAAGTCAATTGCATTTGGTGAAGCGTATTTGTATCGGCGGGTGAGCGACTGTTGTTGATGGTTGACACTGTCGACGTTCGCCAATTTCGATCAAGTAGCGTGAATGTTTTCGGCTGTCAAACTTCGCAGTTTTAATTGCCCCAAAATTTTATTTCATATTTCAATAGAACTAGAGTTAATGTTTCATTAGAATGCTAACTTGAGTTCGAAATCCATGTACCAGGTAGTGATTTTTGTTTCTAAAGTTAGCCAATTTTGACACTTTTAAAAACACCGTTTCTAACGGTAATTTAAAAAAATTCCCAAAAATTGTAGTTGAAATATTTGTACATTCTAATAACGGCAAAAGGCAAAGAAAGAATCGCTAGATTCTAAAGTAGTGAAATAGTGATCCAGCCTCTTTTAAATTATGCACATGAGGCAAACTAAAAAGGGCATTTTTTGCCTGTCTGAGGCCTCTGGCAGGGGTAAATATTAAAATATTGTCCTGCTTGAAATATATAAATCCAAAACAGCTTAAACCTATATTTTCTAAAATAGTTTTCTAAGGTCTTTATTGTGGCAAAGTTTGGGCGATTTCGATTTTTCTATCTTGCATGGCTATAGTTGGTATTTAGGGAAAGTCACTCTTAATATTTTGCCTTTGGTGGTTTTTTATTGTCCCATTATTTTCACTGTCCTGGGATTTTGTGTCCCAATATTTTCCCTTCAATTGGGAATGTTTTAACGTCCCAACGATTTCCTCTTCAATTGGGAATGTTTTAACATCCCAACGATTTCCTTTCCATGGGTTTTAAATATTTGATTCAATGATTTTTACTCTGTGAAGCATTGTGACAATTAATCTTCAGAGCTTTGATGTTGCAATTGTGTGTTCCACTAATAATTCAAGTGTCCTGTCTGGCCTATATAAACTTCAATCTCCACATACTGCATGTATAAAAAGAAAATAAGACGCACTTAAATCTTGAAAAATATTTTAATATGGAGAACAAAGGCTCTCCAAGAGCTTACAAACAACCAATATAAAAGCACATGGACTTATATTTCAGTAACGGGCACAGTACTTTAAAGGTTACATAAAGTCAGTACAATATGAACTGTCAGCTGCACTTATTTCTAGTATGTACGTGCAGTTATTCAATATTTAACCTCCGTACATCTTTGACTTATACCCCATTCACACCAACGCTTAAATATGTTTAAATGTTGTTTAGTTTAAAACAGGTTTAGAAAAATACCTACTAACCTCCCGTAAAATTTGGAATGAAATCTTTACTAAAAGAAACTTTATTGACTTTATTACCATCCCAGGTAGTTTGAGTCATATACATTTCAAAACGTTCAAGATAGAGGCTAAAAACGTAGTTAAACTAAACAACATTTAAACATGTTTAACCGTTGGTGTGAATAGGGCATTAGCTATATAGCCATGGTTTAGAATTCAATTTCTTTAACAACAGTAATATCCCCTTTTAGATTCTTGATCTCCCTATCTTTCACATTGCAGTATTTATATTTGACAAGCTTTTTGGCCAACACACTCACAAGTTGAGTTGGTTTAAGGCCAGTTATATTTTCATGTGAAACGGCAAACTTCTTTTTAAGTACAGTTGAACCTCCACTAATAGCCACCTCTCCACAACGGCAATGGCCACTAAATTGTGTCCCAACTGCCAAAATAACCTCTCGACAATGGCCACTTAATCAACAACTACTGATGAACAGTGTATTTAAAACCCCGACGGTCACGAAACTTGATCGGTACCATGTGTCGTTGGTCTGTACAATAATTTTATCTTATTAGTTGTGGCACGTGTTTAGAGTGGGATCAGAACATTCAATCAAAGGCACCACAGGAAAAGTCATTACATACAGTACTGTATTTGTCTTTTCATAAATTGCGTACAGCTGATAAGACTGATAAGGTTCTGATAGCTTTCCTGATTAATATTTTTCACATCATTCTTCTGTGTTTAAATTGCACTGCAAAATTGAAAACAAAATGCCTTGTGGCACAGTACGTCACATTAAAATAGAACTTCAAAGCCGCAATTTTCAAGTTTTGGTTTCAGCCATTCGCACAAGCTACTATCTCCAGCAAATTCAAAGACACAAGGTATCTGTAGACCGTCTCCTGCCCCTCTGTTAATATGCTTTCTGGCACTTATAAATGCCCAGGGTTTGCCCCTCGCTTTAAAATTTGTTACCGCTCGAGCCATTAATCTCGGCACATGGCCAAGTACTTCATCATTATTTGTGACTTGGTTTGGGTGAACATTGCTCTCATGCTCTGTGCTGTCTGTTTTTCCATTACCAGCATTCTCTCGCACTACAGCCACAGCATCGATATCTTCAATGTTGCTAGGTTCACGCTTCAGTTGTCTTTTCTCTCACCAATCTCAGGTTCCCACATGTCCATGTACGCATGATAGCCATGTACAAAGGATACCACTTTCACAGTTGTACCAGTCTGATCCATGTTTAGTTGATGGCACAAATGTCAAAAGGTACCAAGCTCAAAAGGTGTGTGATGTCAGCTGAAAATGGCAGTTAAGCTTGACTCACTGTTAAAGCTTCTAGACCGAAAATTGCTGTGCGCAAAGAGAGAAAAATGAGTCACTTGTTTTAACAACAACAACAATAATCTTCAACAGCGATTTTACCCAACTACTATCATGAAGTGTTGGTCTACAGTTGGTGTCCATTCTTCTGATGAAGGATGCGAAGACAATGATGACCCCTTCTCAGGAGAAGAGTTGCTTACTCTGGAACGACTCATAAATCAGGTGCAAGATCCCACCAATGAAGGCCCAGTGACACTAGATGAGTATAAAAACGATCAGTCTATTCCCTGCTTCCAGCTGCCGATTAATGTTAATAATGCTGAATGGAGAAACAGTCAGAAATGAGTTACTCGAGGTACCGGATGAAAATGACGAAAATGTCACTGTCAAGGAAGACCAAGCTGATGATTTTGACCCCCCTCTACGTGAACCAAAGTTTTAGTCAGTGAAAGAAGCATTGGCAGCTGCTGATGACGTGGCTACATTTGCTGAGTTTCATGGGAACGAAAAACTCGTCCAAGCTACAAGCAAAGTGACAGCTTGCTCTAGCAGACAACCCTGGACAGCTTTATTTCGCTAAAGAGAATAAAATGCCTGCACTACTAAGAGCCAATGTTGTACAAACCGATGTACTCACTGTGCCTTACGTGTTTTGTTTTGTTAACATTTTTCTTCTGAACATTAACTTTTGGTTTCTGTTTTATAGATATATTTCGATGTGTTAGGCATTTTTTAAAAGTAAAAGTGTTGTAACTCTTAAAAAAAAATGGGTGTCATGTTACACCCCTACCTCTCCATAACGGCCACCTCTCTACAACGGCCAATTTCCTCTGTCCCCAAGGTGGCTGTTGTGAAGAGGTTCGACTGTACTTCAACAATTTCATCTCTTTTAAGTACTCTACTAAACACAACTTTCACAATAGTCTGATTAATTTTAAAGACCAATTTTCTACATGGTTGGTGGACTCACTCCTGTCAGATTTAGGATCTTTGGTATTTCCATCCTATTCCATTTGTTTCTGTTCTTCATCTTCCAGAATGTCTGTGTCACCACCTCCAGGACTTACTCCCGCACTTAATGACTTCTCCTCAGAACTTGTAGACTACAAAATAACACAAAAAAATGAATGGTAAACTTGAGATACTACTGCACAAAATATTTTTCTGTTGTGACTGCCCTCAAACATGACGACTTGTGGCATCCGTAGGAGTTTTGATGAGAAAAACTGTTATTCACAAGAGCACACTTTATTCTTGAGATAACAACTTAGTTCTCCTTTACATAAGTGGATGACAAACTGAACGAATCACACTTGTGATCAAAACGTAAACATGGCGGCTCCAGCTGGGATGAACGGTTACCAAGCAGCATGAGCGGTAACCAAGCAAATTGGTGACATCAGCTGACCTTGCTAATTTACTTACTACAGTACTGCTGTAGTAACATGGCTCCTTAACTGTATACATGCAGTTAAAAAATAAACAGTAAACTTATATAAGTCTCCAAGCCTATCATTAAGCTGAAAGTTCATGTAACTGATCCACAACAGTTACTAAATGTTAAACGAATTGATTGAACTTAAATGTTCACCGCAATGTTCATTGTCAATGACCCTTCTGTAACGCTTTTCAAGTCTTTTTTGCTGGCTCCTCGATGGGGACTTCTTTGGTCTCCTTGTGAAGGACATCCTTCCGGACCACTTCATCTGCAGTCAACAATAAAACGGCTCTTTGAAATTCTCCTGGAGGCGGTAAATAAACATGAGAGTGCGCCATTGTCAGCGGTCGCGATTTTTGTTGCCAGGCAACTGCCGGACACCATCAAGTATATAAATATATTTTTCGCTCAAATTCACGCGGCTCAGCTCCCGAGGAACGACAAACGACAAATTTATTAACCGTGCTATGTTGTAATTTGGTGACACATGCACCATTTTTGTCCCTTTCAGTCATTTCTCTAAAAAAATTCTGGTAAAAATTAAGTTGAATTTTCATTTGATTTTATGATTTGAAATATAATGCCCATCTTATATAAGCCCCTCCCCCCCTCCTGAGGTCGTCAATTTCAAAAGCCCCCAGAGGGCGATGGAGCTTTAACTGTAATATTATAGTTAAATCAGCCCTGTGTGCGGAGGGCCAAGCACTTGATCTGATACTGATCCAAATCTTATTTCTCCCCAAAAATTTATTTTTTTAATTTTCCATTTTTATTACATATACATTGTAAAGTGCTATTGATCTCTTGGATATGGTGCTATATAAATGTATTATTATTATTATTATTATTATTAAAACATCCATACATTATCAGCAGGAGCAACCTGTTATCAGTGTGCGGTAGAGGAAGGTGCCCCCTTTAAAAAACAATAGGGCTCTTAATTCTGAAGTACTTTCCAACATCATACCCCCCCACACACACACTTCGTTTGGCCCTCCTCCATAATCAACGGTTTTGATCTGCCACTAATTATCAGCAAGTAGGCCACAGTATGGAGATTGGGAGTTGAGGAAAAATGATTGCATATATCTGTAACTAAATTCTCTCAACTTGTAGAATATTTTAAGTAAATTGTAATTGATACTTTTAGATATTTTGTAATTTTATTTTGAACTTAATTGTATGTTATTGTGTAGAATATTTTAAGTAAATTGAAGGGCCGAGAGCATGTCCAGCCTATATGACTTTTTAGGCCTTTTTTATTTTTTCTTGCTCAGATTTGTCCAATTTTGGCATGTGAACTAGAAATTAGTTGCAAAACATTGTTCCGAATTTTTTTCCGTCGTTTTCGAGAAATACCGTATTCAAAAAAAAAAAATCAATCAATCAAAGGCTCCTATTGTAACGCAATATTGCGGTAAGCTTCTGTTTTCGCACTGACACGGTTCGATATTTTTGTAAAATTAAACGTTAGAAATTTTGACGAACGCAAAAAAAGTAAATCACTTTCATAATGTCCAGTTCGAAGAAAGAAAGAAAGAAAGAAAGAAAGAAAGAAAGAAAGAAAGAAAGAAAGAAAGAAAGAAAGAAAGAAAGAAAGAAAGAAAGAAAGAAAGAAAGAAAGAAAGAAAGAAAGAAAGAAAGAAAGAAAGAAAAAAAAAAAAAAAAAAAAAAAAAAAAAATGAGGCCGAGCGTGATTCGAACCCGGAGCCGTCCGAGCGCAAATCCCCGACCAAACCACTAGACCACAGACGAACACATGCTCACTTCAGCCTAAGTTTTATTATTAAAAGGTTGATACGCATCAAAACGCGTATCTCGATTTCAAAATCCTTTTAGATCGAATTTAATGTTGCATTAAAGACTCCAAATGCGAAACGTCTTCCCGCCGGCCAGCAACAACTCACTTCGAGCTGCCCAAAGCTGTATTTCAAGTGCCCGACCACGCACAGCGGACCCATCTACCACTGTCGCAAAGCATGTCGGGAAATCCTACAACAAAACCGAAATGGAGTTCCCACCCGAAAGTTATTGCAAAATACTATAAGTCTCAAAGCACTTCGGATATCGGGCATTTCGACCACGGCACGGGATGGGAAATGGCCCGCAACCCTCAACGCTGCCCCTTTTCTGATCCGAAGTGATTCCAGACTTTCCCGCCGGCTCGTCTTCCCGACCAAGGTCCGTTTTTCACCTCGAGCGCTAAATGGCGCTTCAGACACAAGGAAGGACAAGAAACACGACTCGTTTCTTTGAGAAGTGCTAGAGACTCAAGGATTTCCGGACTTAATGATGTCTTTCAATCACCGGACGGGCCTCATACACGTTGGCTTACACACACGCTACAGAGGCGATGTGTTGCCGCAGTGAGCTCACGATAGATAAGCGAGCCAGGCGTGCGTAAATAACGGTATTTTCGTTTAGTTGTTGGCACTGGTCAGAAGTATTGCAGTCGCGTATTCTCACGGCCAAACTGCTTTCAAATGGCTTCGAAATTACGCTCTGAATGTACCGTCAAAGCACTGGAGGGCCAGAACTCTGCTTTTTTCAGGTAAATTGGTCAAATTCCTTAGGGTTAGTGCAAATTCGACAAGGGCTTGTGATATTATTCGTTGTACGATAAAATGAGGCTATTCTGAGCTATTCTGAGCGAGAAAAAATAGAAAAAGGCCTAAAAAGTCATATAGGCTGGACATGCTCTCGGCCCTTCAATTGTAATTGATATTTTAGAATTTTAGAGTGTCCCCAATTAGTGGTTTTAACTGCTGTATTTTTATTGAATAAAGTTATCATTATTATTATTATTATTATTATTATTACAGTATGAAGTATATAGGAAGAAGCAAGGAGAATTTATATCATGACATCGGACCAATTTAACGATCTCATTCCAAGAGTTTTCACAACTCCACATATTTATACCATTATGGTAGTTTATTGAGAATTTCTGGAACACTGGATATTATTGAAAGCTTTATAATTCACATGGATCATATTAAGCTTAACTTACATATTATAACAACAATGAATATTTTTAAGACCTTTTCTCAAGGAACTGCACTTCTTGCGATTGTGCCGCAATCCAGCAAGTCCTTCGGAGGCATCTTTCACTGACAGCAGAGCTTGGAGTACGCTATTCAAATAGCAAGCATTGCCTAGATTTAAAATGCCCTTTGGATCCATTTGTCTGAGAAGTGATCACGATTCACAATGCAGTGTTGAAGACTTATTAAACGAAGGAAGAGCTTAACTCAAAACTAAGGAGATTTCTATTTAAAATTAAACACGACAATCGAGTAATAAGATTACAAAATCCGAGCACGATAAGAGATTTATTTCCCGCGAAATTACAAAAAAGTTAATGATTAAATCGGTAAAAACTCTTCCCCAACCCCAAGCGATCGCATTGACAGTTTCCTCTCCCTGACCCTCTCCCTGACCCTCTCCCTCAAATCCCCCAACGAGCTCATGGTGGTGAAGACAAGGCTTGGTTACCAAATTGAGCCTGGTTTCTAAGCTTCCCAAGAAAGTGATCCCTTACTTAGGGTAAAGCCTAAAGAATACCGTTCAGAAGGACGTCGGACACCTTATTGAAACTTATATAACGGAGTAACTGGTTAGCTTTCAGTTGATGTTATGGGTAGCAGTTTATATAGTTAAATTTAGGCCTGAACAACCCGAGAAGCTAGGTGGTACAGTGGTATAGTGGTACGGTAGGCTATCTAAGCCTAAGCCTAGCTGGGATCACAGGTTCAATCCTGAGTGGGGGATTTTAGATTTTCTTTTTTACACTTAAAAATTTATTGAAAAGAAAATTCTAAGTGTCGACATTACGTTATATAAGTCTTAATAAGGTGTCTGACGTCCTTCTGAACGGTATTCTTTAGGCACAACCCTTACTTAGGGTTTAAGGGCTATTTTATTTGATTTCAATCTGCATGTATTTTACTGTTACATATAAACAAATAGAGATTGTCTCATTGTACTTTTCACTTGATGTGACAACTAATTGTACTACAGCTACATTTGTAAATAAACTGTTCCAACTGGAGATTGTTTCTCATCCTTCCATATTTACTGGAGTCCGCTTGCTTTTTTACAAGCTGCTGTGAAAGATATTTATGTTGAGAAATCGAGTTTCACATTAGTGGCAGTGCAAGGACAAAGTCGTGATGATGAGATCAAAGTGCTGACTTTGCCATGCTCTGTTACTATTCTTACAAAACCACTATCGTCAATTTCTATGATTTTACCTAAGAGCATATTAGGGTGAAAGGGGTTGGTCTTGTTGACTTTGTCTATTTTGATTGACACCATGTCTGATATCTTAATTTTTTTTGCTGAATCATGTCATTGTTGTATTTCCTCTAGTTTTCTAAGTTTTTTTGCTTTTTCCTCTATCTCTTTTTCTGACTGTTGTTCTGTAGTTTCTACAATTATTTCTCTACGTGGTTTTATTACAAATACAGCTTGATAAGGAGATAATTTAATTGCCCTATGATATATGTTTCTTGTGTATGCTGCTTGTTTTGTGTACTGACACCATCTTTTGACATCCTGGTTTGCAGTGTCCATTATTGTTGCCCTTATGTCTTCTTTCCAGGATGTATTGCTTCTTTCTGTCAAACCTTGTGTTGTCGGTGTTCTCGGTGGTCTGTGCGCTAAAGTAATTCCGTTTGCATCACAGAATTGTTCCAATTTTTTTATTTCGGAACCCTCTTCCATTGTCTAATATAATCTTCTTTGGAAAACCATGAGTATAACAAAAACTGCTTAAATTTGTTAACAATTCCTCGACATGACTAATAAACTTTGTATGGTGGTTGATAATGTTCATGGCCCAGCAGTGAGGTTTTCGGCAGGTGTATTGACAGTTACAGGAAGTCCATTAAGTCTATTTTAATTAACAACAGGAAAGCAGGTGATTCCAGGGGTTTGGTCACAAGTTTAACATGGCTGGTAATTGTCTTTTGCTGTTCATGCAATGGGCACAAACTTACAACTCGCACGCCTACCTCCAAATAGTTGTCGTTCACCCATTTACTTGTGATTTGAAGGCCTCTATGTGCTGTTCGTCTGTGTACCAAAAGTAGAGTATCATAGAGTGTTCTCTTTGGTATCACAATTCATGATATGCCCATTGCTTTCTTTGCAATGTTTTCATCTGTGGTTGTGTTATAAATTGGATATCTGTTGATGATGGAGCCAAGTTCCTTTCAGCTCTCCATCAGAGTCGGACAAGGCAAATACGTGGCAATGGTCAGCGCACTGATCTTATAGATACATGAATCTTAAAGTCTGTCTTAAGGTAGCACTTCCCGGCCTTCAAACGATCTCATACTAGTATGAAGTCATACTGCGTTTACATAAAGGGACTGCGAAGGAACACTTCATAGCGATTGACATACCATATTGCCAAACACAGGTATAATTACGCATGAATAACCCATTGCAGTATTCTAAGAGAGTGATCATGATGATTTTATACCAAAATGAGTGGTCATACCAGGTTTACATGGTACCGGTATAAGTTTTCGTATTTCATACCGGTATGAGAATCTCCATCCACAACAGCTATCGGCATAAACTCGTACTGGTATGACTCGTATGGGAACACTGAACACCGAGCAAAGATATAAAGAAAAGAAATAGATAAAGAAAAATAACACATAAATAAGGAATGATGTAGAGAAATAAACAAATATATTCAATTCATTAGGAAGAAAGAAATTGAAAAGCTATACAATTTTATTCAACTTGGTTTTGCCTGCAATATTACATGTTGCATTTGGCTGATTTGGCGGTAGTATAGGCAAATTACCTAAAGGGTTGGCTTCAAGAGAAACCTAGAAAGAATAAAGAAAATGTTATTGGACCTTCTAACAGCCAGAAGTCATACTAATGTACTGTAGACCTTTGTAGAGTAATCTGTTTCAAAGAGTAAACTTACTTAAACGTTTTTGGTGTCGTCAGATTTATTTGGAAGTAGTGGAGAGCCCGTGTCTGTAGATATCACCTAGTGAAAGAATGTGTGGCATTAGTAAAACAGGTAAAAAATATTTAAAATACATAGATGTACGAGTGAATGAATGGAATTCGCAAGGACAAACCATAAGACAGACACCAAAATTTGGTCTTATCAACTGGGTTGATAAGTTAAATTGGACACCGTAAAGAGATTCGAAAGCTGATGTTTTGAACTCTAGCCCTTCGTCAGTGCGAGGCAAGGAATTGTGTGACGTGCATGGATTATATGCAGTGGAGGAGCTACACCATTGGTAGAAACTTGGCAACCTGTAAAAATGGAGGAATGAAAAGCGTTTGTTGATTGAAAGATGGATTTCTGTGTAGAACAAGAAGCCGTACACAGCTTGAACTGGTGGCGCCTTTAACTCATGACCACTCATTGCAGCATTGATTCCCGAGTGTTTTGAGTGCTTTTATGAGAAACATAACCTTAAAATTATGTCCAATCAAAGGCTCCTAAGATCCAACCCGTGAAGAAGAAATGCTAACGCATAACGTAATATAGACTTGCCACAAGTCGACTTTTGCTTTTTTAGTTGAGTTTTCAATAAATTTGCGCGCGGCATTAAGTTATGTTGCGAAGGACGACCCTTCCAACAAAGAACCTAACTTAGCGAAAATGAGTATTAGAAGGGACTTGTGGCAAGTCTAAACACAATATTGCCATAATCTTACATTTTCACACTGACACGGTTCGATGCATGTATTTTTTTTTGAAAAATTAAACGTAAGGATTTTTGACGAATGCCAAAAAAAAAAAACCAGTACATAACTTTCATAATGTCCAGTTCGAAAAAGAAAAAAAGAAAGAAAAACAAAAAGGATGATTCAGCATGATTTGAACTTGGGCCGTCCGGGATAAGCCACAACCTCTATCCACTACATTGTAACACTATTGAGGAACACTTGGACAATGAAGACTAAATTTTATTAGAAAGTAAGGTAGATACGCATCAAAACTTGTGTCTCCGTTTAAAAATCCTTTTAAAATAGATTTTAATGTTGCACTAAAAACTTCAAATGCGAAACATCTTAAGCTTATTGTTGTCTATATTCATTTAAATCAAATTAATTATTGTTTATATCGCTGGATTCATGTTCTTGTTACGAAACATATTCGTAACAAAGCATTACTCACTAAGTTTACAGCTGATTGAAGGAGCGAGTGAGTGCATGAATTTTATTTAGCCACCGTTTCCGATAACCCGTTTATTACGCTTGCGCCTATACACGGGTTTAAAGGTAAGACCACCCTACATTCACTACATTCAGTAGCCAACACTTCAAAGCTCGATCGCTAAACAAATTGCTAGTTATATAAAACAAAACTTGCCGAAACAAAAATCCCACAGGAATAAGCGGCAAACACAATATCAAACGGTCCTATCCATCTATGAACGCCTTTTTTTTCTTTGTTTTTGTTTTTAATTGAAACTTTATTCCTCTTAGATAAACAATATACAAGGTTTTTTAACATATATATAAAAAAAAGGAAGTGGTTACTTACATGTTTTATATTCGAAATCCTGCTTAAAACTATTTAATTACATATATATATATATAACGATAATCAGTATAGATAAACGTCAACTCGGAGAGGAGAACCATCTTCGCATTGATAAATATGAAATTATATTTATTAAAATTTTTCCCATTGGAGTCTGTAGGTGATTTTTGATATAAAATCGTTTAGAGTACTATTCTTCTTTTCTAGTTTTTGAATATACAGGAAGCGCTTTGCAAATAGTGTATAATAATTTAATTTTTTTATCAAGCTAGTTGAAAGTTGATCGTTAGTAAGCGATAGTCCGAAGAGCCATTCACATACTGATGGCATTAAAACGACAGCATTGACTCTGTTAAAATAATCTATTACTTGGTTGAAGAATATTTTAGAAAAATGGCATTCCACAAAAGTGTGAATAATTGAATCGGGCTTATCACAATAAGTATAGGAAATCGTATGAACTACTCGTGCATTTCGTGATTTATGGGCACTCGTGATGTTTTGAAAGTTCTCAAATTGCACTCGCCGAAGCGGCTCGTGCAATTTGAGAACTTTCAAAACATCACGAGTGCCCATAAATCACGAAATGCACGAGTAGTTCATACGATTTCTTGTTTATAATATTCTCAACAAAATTTTGGTGAGGCCGTCACGGTACACTGTGCGCCCTAGTAAACACGAAGCGCTTCAATGGTTTCCAAGATGCTCACATGTTTTATTTTTAACCAATCAGAATAACAACCTTTTGACAGATCAACCATGCGTGAAATCAAACCATTGATCACATCATTTGAAAAAATATTTAAGCTTGAACTTCCAAGCTTTTGAAAGAAAGCGTAAAAGGTTCGCATTCATTCTGTAAAGTTTAACAAAAACAGTTTTAAGGTGTAGACTTCGGTGAAGTGCGCTGTTCCTGAATCACATTGAAAGTGACTTGCCAATTGTGAAAGTTGTTTACGGTGAAGGCATGGCCATGGCCGTTTGCTTGCATCTGTTCTGTGATGGATGAGTTGCTGGATACTTGAGATGTTGACGGAAAAGACCACATCGGACCAGGGAAACTGTGGGAGACTACTTGTTGAAGAGGAGGAGCTTTGCTAATGATGTTGGATAAGTGGCGCTGCTCCTTTTCGCTTCCTTCATCGTAGTCGTTCAGCGAATTCTTATTTGCGTGGCCGGTCACCTGAATTATGGACTGCCTCTCTACGTTGGCTGCCCGAAGTTTCTTCACGACTGTCTTTCTTGCGCTGTGGTTAGTCAACCTTCAGGATTTCAGACTCTCAGGTTCGTATTCCAATCCATCTTTAGTACGTACTTTCTAACATTTCATCGAGGTCTTTGTGCTCGTAATCTTCAAGTTTAGGGTTAACTTTTCTTTCAGTCGCCCAGTTTTCCCAGATATTCAGTGGCGTTTTTGTTTTTTGCATTTTCTTTGAACTGTTCAACAACAATTTGGTCCGATAAAGCAAACCGGCTGTCAGCCATTTTGTTTTCAAATTTGGCGCTTTCAAGTTGTTTCCATGGCAACTTTCGTATTGCACTTTATAACCTAATTTGCACTCTATAATCTATTTATGCATTCGTCATTGACCAATCAGAAACTGTATATTTTGTTGAGTATATTATAAAAGCAGTTATCATTAGCTTCTATTCCGAAGAGACATACCTCCTTTTTTGTAGCGACTATTCGATGCATTAATTTGTAATAAAACTCCTTAAGCTTATGATCTTTACAAATATCAGTGGATCTAACAAATATGTCGTCCCAATTAAGGTCAGTTGTCTCTAGATCTCTTTCCCATTTCTTGGGACCCGCAGCGTCACTTGATATTTTCTTTATAAACATCCAATGAATCCAATAGTAGTCCTTACATTTGAACTTTGCGAGATCAAAAACAATAGTTGACGATATCCAAAATTCTGTTGTATCCGGAGAAAATCTACTTTTATCAATGGTCTGTTTTCTGGCTTTACCAAGAAGATGTTTTGGGATAGCTGAGATAACCTGTAAATAATTTAAAAAATTACATTTAACTTTATATCTTTGTAAAAAGTTCTCAAAGGACAGGAATTTACCATTGTCGTCCAGCATATCTTGTATGAATGTAATACCTTTTCCATACCATTCTTTAATAAAAAAGGGTTTGCCATCTATTATTATATCTTTATTGTTAAACAATAACATGTCGCATCCATTGTCATAGCCAGAGTATTTTTAACTCTCTAAAAAAAAAAATCTCTTCGTAATATCGAGGAAGTTTCGAGTTCCTCCACAGTTTATTATCATAGTTGCAGCGCAGAAGAAATTTTACACCTCCATATTTTTTAAAGAAAAAGTCAGGGACTGTTTTCCATGTCTCAGTTTCGTTTTCAGAAAGTAATAGTCGACGGATCCACGCTAGGTGCAAGGCTTTACATAAAACCGAAATATTTGGTGCACGGAGACCACCCTGATTATAGTCTTGGTATAGAACCTGTCTTTTTATTTTATCCGTTTTATTGTCCCAAATAAAGCTAAAGATGGAAGTATTAATTGTAGGTAAATATTCCTTTGGTACACTCAAGATCGAGGCAGAGTAAATTAATTGTGAAATTCCTAAACATTTGACAAGTAGGCATTTTCCATATAGAGATATTGATCTGCTTCTCCAGATGCCTTGTATTCAGATCTTGTATCTTCTTTGAGACATTCTTTTTTTCATTTTCCTTTACATTGTACGAGACAAAAATCCCTAGAACTCTTATGGGTTCATTTGTCCATTTAAAATTAAAAGGTTTGCTTATATTCGATTTCCAGGGCCCAAGCCGAATCGCTTTAGTCTTTGCATTATTTAATTGGAGTCCCGATGCACCCCTAAATTGTTGTAATATCTCTAGAGAATTTTGAACGGAAATTAAATTATTACAAATCAAAGAGGTGTCATCCGCAAATTGACTCAACTTAATTTCCTTTCCAAAGATTGACACTCCCTGTATAGAGTTGTCTTGTCTAATTTTAGCCGCGAGTAGTTCTGCTACCAAAATAAAAAGATAAGGGGATAAAGGGCAACCTTGTCTTACTCCTCTCGATAATAAAAATTGGTTGGTGGCATATCCATTATTCATTACTGAACTTTCTATCTTGGTATAAAAAACAGAGACCCAACGTTTTATGCTCTCTCCAAAGTTGAAGAGTGCAAGTGTCTTTTGGATTGCTAGCCATTCTACAGTATCAAAGGCTTTTTTGAAACCTAGAAGCAGAAGTATACCGGGAATTTCTTGCAGCTCGGTTTGTTCTAATAAGTCAACAATAAGTCTCACATTTTGTCCAATGTACCTTCCTTTTACAAAGCCAGTTTGATCTGGCGATATCAATTTCCCGAGAACTTTCTGAATTCTTGCCGCAATCGCCCTAGAGGCTATTTTATAGTCAACATTTAACAGTGTGATTGGTCGCCAATTTACTAGTTCCAAGAGACACGAGTCCTCTTTTGGTATTAAGGTAATTATACCCCTACATTGGGAGACCGACATTTCTCCTGCGTCATATGCTGAGTTGAGGCTATTGAGAAGAGGCTATTGAGAAGATCTAATCCCAAAATATCAAAAAAATGCTTGTAAAACTCGGCGGTGAAGCCGTCTTCCCCTGGTGACTTATCATTTGAAAAGGTATTAAGCGTGTCAAGGCATTCCTGTAAGGTTAACTGTCCCTCAAGGGAGTCTTTTTCTTCGCTAGATAGTGTTGGTAATTGCAGATTTGAGACAAAACTATCAAACGTTCCATTTAAAACTACGCCAGTGGAGGAGTACAAGGTTTTATAAAATGCTTCAATTTCCTCTAAGATTTCCGTCTCCTTCGTAGTCGTTTTTCCATTGGCTGATTTTAGTTCGCCAATTTTTTTTCGGTTGTAATTCCTTTTTTCCATATCAAAGAAATATTTTGTAGGTTTTTCCCCCTGTTCTGTCCATCTGACATTTGATCGCAGCATCGCACCTTTACCTTTTGCACTGTAAATGTTTTGTAATTTATTTTTTAACTTATCATATTCCTTTAGTAGCTGTTCCTCCCTTAAATTGTCTAATGTATTGTTGTTATTAATAATTGAATCAATTTCCTCAAGACGCTTTTCTATGCTTAAATAACGATCCTTAGTTTTCTTTGCTTTAAGTTTGGAGTATTGAATCGTGACACTTCTGATCTCCATCTTTTTTAACTCCCATCTTAACCTTTTGTCATCTATCTCACAATATTTATCACAAATTAGATTGTAATTGTTATGTACTAATTTCACATACTCTTCATCATTCAAAAGAGAATATTATTATGGAATTTCCACGATCCAGGGCCTCGATCATTTTTAGAGAGATTGACGTCAATTTTAACTGCCTTATGATCAGGAGCTACCGATTCTTTAACGACTGCACTCGTTATACGTTGTGCAATAGGTTTGGTCACTAGGAAAAATCTAGTCTTGATTTAACTTTCAGAGCTCTTGATTCGTATGTATAGAACTTTTTTTTTAGCATTCTATTTCTCATTATGTCAATTAAATCAAATTCATTCATGAACGACTTAACTTGATTGCAATAGTAGGTCGACCTCCATGGTATGCCACCTTTCTTGTCAATTGATTCAAGTGTTGCATTCCAGTCTCGACCTATAACAAGGTGGTCAACATTAGCCTTGGAAATTAAGGTGGTATTCAAATTTTGGATAAAATGTTGCTGAGATTGAGCTTTATTTGGAGCATAGATATTGCAAATTGAAAGACCAGTTTTTTCAAGGTTTACATTTAAGAGAAGGATTCTACCATCTACATCCTTATTTATGTTTTCAATTAATACATTATTGCACTTCGGATTTACCAGGATGCAAACGCCTTTTTGGTGGTTTGTCCCATGAGAAAAATAGATATCACCCCCCATTCACTCCAAATTAATTCATCTTTTTGTTCAGAGTACGTTTCTTGAAGATAAAATTGACAGTTATGATTTTTGAGATAAGCGAAAATACTTCTCCTCTTCAGTTGATTTCTAAGACCTCGTACATTCAGTGACAATAAACTAAGTTTTGAAAAATTGAAAGATTCTAAAATACAATTTTGTTAGTAAACAGAAAAAAAAAACAATCATAGACCAAGTAACGGTTCACGAGACGCACAACACTGATTACACTCTTGCACTGAGAAAACAATAAAAATAAACATTGGCATTAAGATTTTGGGACCTAACTTCGTATGCAGTGTATCCTTTTCACTAGTTTGAGCCTCCCCCACCGAAGAGACAAAAGAGAAAAAAATAGATATAATTCGGTGGATATCGAAGATTTAAGTTAATTGGTACAATTTGCTAGAACTCGGTTTAGTTAGATGCATTATAATTTCAAAATATCTTCAACAGAGTAAACTCTGATCGGATCGCCTATAGGCGATCTCTTGATAAACATATTACCATCTAACGTCCAAACCTTTTGGATGTTTCCATCCCTTTTCTTTTTAGATGCCTCGTGCATCATCTTCTGCCTATATCGCATTAGGTTTTCATTTATAAAGAGTCTGTCTTGGTCCGGTGGAACTGGTGCCATGTTACGCCGCAAAATGTAACAACTGACGCAAAATGTAACATTAACGCGAAATGTAACAACTTTTGACGCAAAATGTAACATTAACCCGAAATGTAACAACTTTTGACGCAAAATGTAACATTAACCCGAAATGTAACAACTTTTGACGCAAAATGTAACAATTTCTTTAATGCGAAATGTAACAACTTTTTACCGCAAAATGTAACAATGCCTTTAACGCAAAATGTAACAACGCAAAATGTAACAACTCTGATCTTGAAATACAAACAAGGAAACTTGGACACATTTACCCTCTTGTCAAAACAAGCAACACCTTTTAGTCGAATTGCGTAACCTTACTGGCTTACTGGTCACACGATAAAATCATAAATTTAATTCTGAAGTCTTCCAATACGGTATTACTGAGTTGAAAGGTTTTTGGAGATCATTAATTTTGTGGTTTGGGATCACTAACGGTCCATTTTGGGGATCATTTGCCGTCAGGGATGATTTACGGTGCACAATTTTTTTTTCAACTTTCATATATCTATCAATCCAATCTCGAACCGAGTCCTCGGTCTTCTTGGTGAGCGACCTACCACTGACCATTGGCTTAGCCTTGAACTGAGAGTATTGTAAAATATTTTTTGGTGAGATTCTGGACTGCATGTATTATAAACTACGTTGGACCAAACGTCTGTCTGTTCTATTCAACTCGGAGATATTATCTACTGTAAGCCGTGAGAGATCCCGGATCCCGGATCCCCAGATCCGAGTGTTCCCCCAGTCAAAAGAGAATTGTCCACAGTGCCGAAAAAACCTGTTTTCACACTGTGAAATAGTAATGTAGTCAATATTTATTGAAAAAGTTTTTATGTTTTGTGTTGTTACATTTTGCGTTAAAGGTGTTGTTACATTTTGCGTTAAAGGTGTTGTTACATTTTGCGTTGAAGGCATTGTTACACTTTGTAGTAAAAAGTTGTTACATTTCGCGTTAAAGAAATTGTTACATTTTGCGTCAAAAGTTGTTACATTTCGGGTTAATGTTACATTTTGCGTCAAAAGTTGTTACATTTCGCGTTAATGTTACATTTTGCGGCGTAACATGCCATCTCCGGGAAGATGTCGCTGGCTTTGACATCCTTCAATTTGGTCCTGGCTCTGTATAGCTTGGACTTATCTTTGTGGCTCCGGAATTTTGCAATGATGGGTTTACTATATTTTCGATTCAAGCAGTGACTAATTTCGATATCGTCACTTTCCAGATCAATGCCAATTTTCCGTGCGACTTTGATTGTAATTTCATCCGTCGAGACGTTGATACCCTTTGGGATTCCATGTATTTCAATAGAATTTTTTCTTGAATATTGTTCAGGTTCATCCAGGTCAATTTTAATGTCTTCTAGCTCTTCTCTCTGTTCTTTGATAGTTTCCTTGCATTTCGTTAAAGCATTATTCAAAGTCGCACTGAACTTCTTGTCAGCCTCCACAGCTTTCTTTACTTTGTTAAGTTCTTGGTCGTTCATTTCCAGCGACGCTTTTAAATCTGAAATGTCCATGAATGCCTTGCATTGTCTTGAAAACGTGCAATTGTATGCTGTAGTTCTTTATTTTGCTTGTCACTGTCAACCCATGGAGAAACTTTGCGAAGGTCCACAATAGCTTTGGCAGGATGCGGGATTTGTCCTATTTGGGGGGCCGATATTCGAAATTGGAATTTAAAAAAGGGGGCAGGAGCGGGAAGGGATGTGAGAAACGCGAGAGGCTTGTAGCAGGAAACAGGATTACAAGGTTTTGCGTGACCACAAGTAGCCTTTGCGGAAGGCGTTAGATCATGTATCCATGTCGAGCTCTGCCGGCTTTTAAGTAATACAATAGCAAATGCACGACCTGTCAGACCTATCTATTAACGACCATTATCATTTAAAAAACCTTGCTGTCAAATCCTATTGTGTTTATTTCCATTTTCGTCGCTTTCGTCACATGAAAGAGGTATCAAGTCACACTTTACATGTCCCGTCTATTCCAATCTGGCCTAGTTCTTGACCCGAATTTTATCGACATTTTAGTCCTTTGAGCGTTTGTTGTCTTTGTTCCTTGATCCTCTTATATTGCTAGTCTGTCCAGATCTGTCCAATATGGCAACCGCAGCCGAGAGCGCAAATAGACAAACCGAGGTATTCGATGTAATAAATTGTGTGGCCCTGTTTTATGAAAAGGGAGCAAGTGGAAATGCTTTCCTTAAAAAGGAAAAATTCAGAGCGCAGGTTTCGAGGGAGAAAGCGTTGAAAGAAACTGTTAGGTGAGTCCACTTCTTTAAATCTTTAAAGTTCCTTTAAATTTTTACGAATTTTTAGGGAATGTATCTGGACCATCTGAGCGGTCATCATGACCTTGGTGATCCTTGATCTATGGTCTCAAAGTCAGGGAGGGTGTTTTAAACATGCTAAACGTTTATGTGAACATTATTATCTGAATACCATCAATACCTGTTTCATCAATCGCAAAACAGAGATAACAAGCGGCGAATGAACATAAGTTGTTAGGTGTCCCCTCGAAGAGGGAAGAAGACAAAGTAAGATGAAATTATCCATTCGAATTTGATTTCTGCTTGGGAATTCCGCCCCTCCCCGCACCGATAACTAAATGATCAAATAGCCACAGTCCAATTCCCAGGTGTGTACACAGGTAGCCCAAGATGATGAGTGAGCATCGTTATTGCATAACAAAAATGTCATAAGGGTTTGTATGGCTGTATGGGGATTTTTTGCGATCCTGCGAAATGAAGCATTGATACGAAATGCAGTTTCAAACTTGCCAAGGTCTTTGAATGGTCCCCAAGGTAACGTGGCAGAGAAAACAGTAGAGTTCGTGTCCTTTTTATGGTGTTGCTATTAACACCAATGGGTTATACTTTTACTAGTCTTCTAAGTTGTTTGACATTGGATGTAGAGAACTGTCACTCTGTGGTCCATGGAAAAGCTCCTTTGTGCACTGTTCTCAAATACGCAAGGAATTTCAGAAATGCTGTTAAAGAAAGCCTAAAGAAGATGACAAATTGGGCAGCATTTTATTATACCAACCCAAAGTCCTGGTATCCCGTGCCAGACCGTGCAGCCTCGCTCTTCGAAGTTCTATTAGCCCCACAACTAACACCTGCAGTAATAAGTGCCCAAGACGCCCAGCGTATGAAAGAATGGGCACATTTGGGGCTACAGTTCGGCAAAGGATGGTAAGACAGGAAACGACGATTAAATTTCCCCCTTCCGTAGGATGTCGTGAGAAGGTGCTTTTTGCTTGGCAGTCCATTTCTCTTTTATTGAGTTCTTGAAATTCTTCCACTGGGCAGCCATTTTGTGAACAACAAAGCTAACCATTACCAGTCCTCTCTCTTTCTGCAACGCCCTCCTTGCAAAGTATGCTGGAATACTACAGCAGCGATAGGCCATGGGTATTTTTTTTTGTTTTAATTCTCATTTTATTTTGAAATTATATTGGTTTTATTTTTCTTTTAAGTTGGTTTTTTAATTTAATTTAATTTCCTTTCAACTTTTAAATTGGTTTGGTTTAACAGTTCTTTTCAATTTTCTTATTGATTTTTTTTTGTTCTCCATTTACTAGAAAACAATTAAAAAAAATCGAATGGCAGTCATTGGCCACCGTAGACATGAGACTAATATCGAGTAAAAGTAGTCTGTCCTCTCTGTGCAGTAACCAAACTGAGAAGAATAACCAGTTTGAGGGTTAGGTTCTTCAAAGTCAAGGATGCTACCAGTGACAATGTTTTCCAGAATTTTAACATGATAGATACATACCGCACTTCTTTACATGTAGGTATTGAAGGGTGCAAATTAAAAGCACCCTTCAAAAACCGCACTACCAGAGGGAATACAATTGAAAAATGTGTCTTTGAGAGAGTGGCAGACTCAGTAGAACTGCCTCAACATTAAACAAGTAAGAACTTTAATACCACAAGAGACAGATCTCGAACAGTGCAGCGTGGATTCACAGCAACCAGAGACATCTGCATTTTAATAATCTTTCCACCACTAAATGTTGACAAAGCCAAGCAGAGCTTCATTTCACGGCGCCTATTGTTTCTAACCTTCCAATTTTTCGAATGATAATTCACTGTTAAAAACCTTCAAAGGCCCCTTTATTGTTTAGTTCAGGTAGAAGGCATCACAGTTCTTACAAAACTAGCTTTTAATCATTTATATATGTTGTATACTTGCGTTTGTAGCTTATTAAGCTTGCAGACTTATCCAAGCGTGTCAAGTTTCCTGTGATCTGCAAATGCAGACGGATCTACGGCAGTTTATTTACTCGGCTTTTGCAGTGGGTGAGCCTTATTTAAAATACTCCATGACCGGCAGCCTGAAATTGTCCAATTTCGAGTCAATCTACTCAATGAATTCGATTTATTTTTATTTATTTCTTATTTCTTTTTTATTTTATTATAATGAACACCAATAACAAAACTTACAATAAAATAAAAGAGAAAGGAAAAGAAGGAAAAAGAATTAACAAGTGTGACAATCAATTAACTAATTACAATAATTATGGTAACTATTTTCACATACTAATACCCCATTCACACTAACGGTAAACATGTTTAAATGTTGTTTAGTTTAACTACGTTTTTAGCCTCTATCTTGAACGTTTTGAAATGTATATGACTCAAACTACCTGGAATGGTAATAAAGTCAATAAAGTTTCTTTTAGTAAAGATTTCACTACAAATATTACGGGAGGTTAGGCGGTATTTTTCTAAACCTGTTTTAAACTAAACAACATTTAAACATGTTTAACCGTTGGTGTGAATGGGGCATAAGACTTATGTTTCCGCAGCTAAAAAGTATGACAATTAGTGCCACCAAGGCGTATGTATATATGTATATGGAGAAAGAGAAGAAAAAGAGACTTGTTCAATTAAAGTATCACACGGTGTGAATATCAGGAAGGTTCCATTTTCGCATTAAGGAGTTTTCAGCTTTATATTCTAGTTCATAATTAAATTTAAGGTGACACAAGAAGGCGTCCAACTCAGGTCTAGTT
>JAJLRJ010000006.1:17964640-18002140 GCA_024195265.1 Dendrophyllia cribrosa | reverse complement strand
TATTCATAAAGTATTTAGTATTTTTTTCCTCTTCGTTATACCATCTAACTTTAGCCCTTAAAATTGCACCCTTCGCGATCCTATAATTCTCTCAAATTCCCTTTTATACATTGTACGTATTTAATTGTTTTGTAAGGTCTTCAGATTTTTGCATATCACTGTCTTTTAAAAAATCGATTTCCCTCTGTAGGGTAGAAATTATTTGCTTTAATTCTGTTTCGCTTTCTTTTGTTTGTTCCTTTTTAGATGATGCATAGTGAAGCGATTTCTCCCGTACTTTAAGTTTTGTCATTTCCCACAGGGTCTTTTCAACCACAACAAGTCGTGAGCTACGGAGCAATGTATACATGATAGACGGAAATCGTAAGGGCATTTCAATCAGTATTGCATATTTGCCTTCTGTTTTATATCTGTTTCGTATTTTGACTGGTAAAACAGTAGGACAGTTAAAATGCTATTTGAACAGGAAGATCCCTGGCAAAGGGAAGGCTAAAGTCCTTATTTCGAGGTTTAAGGAGTTCAAACTTTGCTACAAGTATTCAAAGCGGCAAATGATTGTTTCATTTCACTATGGTTTCTGGAACACACATGGGTTTCCTTTGCATGACTAAGTTTGTTCTGCACACTTTGTAGTCTGTTGAGCTTCATAAAAATTCTTTTAATAAGATTCTTGTTGAAAATAAATATGAGTTCTTAAAACCTCTGGACAAGTTTTCATTTTTTTTCTGAACAAATGCAAATTAATTAAGGTTACCGTGTACCTTCGGGGGTGTCTCCAGTATAACAGCTCTAGCGTCTTAAGATTACGTTTAATATACCTAAACCCAGATATCAAATCAAAGCTTGTAAAGCTGCCTATCTAAATATGGAAACCATTTGGTAATAAAATGAATTGTCGAATTTTTTTACGATGTCTAAATTCGAACGTCCGAATCAGCTTTAAAACGCTATAACTCAAAGCGATTATTGTATTTTGCTAATTTGATTTGTTCTCGGGTTTCCGGACACGAAGCGCTAAAAAAAACGTGTCGGCGATTTGCCATAGTCAATTGCAGTGAAAAGTTACAGAATATTTTCGAAAAACGGAGAAAAAAAATGTGATCGCACGGAAATGGCTCTTGACGAAAAAGTTTTCGGAAATACGAAATTCGCCGACACGTTTTTGTTGATTATATGTTAGCCAAGCTTCTGTCAAAATGTGAGGAAAATCTAACAAATTCCCTTTGAGTTGTAGCGTTTTAAAGCTGATTCGGACGTTCGAATTTAGACGTCGTAAAAAATTCGACAATTCGTTTTATTACCAAATGGTTTCCATATTTAGATAGGCAGCTCTATAAGCTTTGATTTGATATCTGGGTTTAGGTATATTAAGCGTAATCTTAAGACGCTAGAGCTGTTATACTGGGGACACCCCCGAAGGTACACGGTAACCTTAAATACTTCACTACAATGCATAAATATTTCTGGTTGCAAATGCATGTTATTCAGTGGAATGATAATAAATAATTCATATATGTTAACAATAATACTGAATTATGGTCAATAAATACCAATACAAGTTTTAATAAATACAGTTATCTAAATATAAAATTCTATAAACTAATATCCAATACCTTAGTAATGCAAGTCATGTAAGTGAAAGTTGAGTTCATAGCAATTTTTAAAATTATTTGCATGCAACTACTTAAGAGAGGATGACTCCAAGAATCAAACAAAATCGGAAAATAGCGGCAAAAATGTAAAAACTCAAAAGCGCTCAAACTTTGGCTATTAGTAGTCCATACTGAGTTATTAATCATTATGTGTTTTATTTGTCAAATAGTTTGTTCCTTCGGCAGAAAATGAAGAGCATGAATTTCAGGGCCAGACACGAAAAAATTTGGTTTGAAAAATAGTCATTTTGAAGCGAACCGCTTTCCTTAACTTTTAAGCCAAAATAAATCCACTCGTTATCAGCTTATTCTACAACATTTCCAGATTTTATTTCATAATTTCCAACAACATTGTAAACATGTGTGACACAGATAGAGGCCTGTTTCTCTAAGAAAATCACTACCTTAATTCAAAAAATAATTTACCCTACTACCTTTATCACAAATGGAATAAAACTTAGAAATTGAACAAAGCAAGAAATGGGCTTTCAAATGATATTATTTTTTTTCTGGGGAAATTAGATAGTGCTCTGTGAGAGAGCGCTCAAAATGGCGGAAGTAGCACGAAAAATAATACACGTGACTAGTGGATTGTGTGACATACCGTGACCGCAACACAAATTCCAGCGCTGCTTTTGTCAAAGAAAGGGAAAATTTTAACTTCCTGTCTTTTTAATAAAACAATTAACTGAAACATACTTAATAGAACAAACTGGTTATGAAACTCAGTCAGTCCTTTGTTATATGTTTTTGTTCTCCATTTCTTTTGTTCGTTTGCCTTGACCCTGCACAAAAGGTATTGAAATGCATATGAGCGACTGACCAGTAGAAACATTTGGGCTCACACGTTAAACAAAACAATGTGCAAGGTCACGGTTCGTTTAACATAAAACAAAGTAGCTTTGTACACTCTTTTTAAAACTTGATGAGCTTCATAACCAGTTTTTTCTATTAACTATGACTGAAAGCATTTTCGTTTCAGTAATTTGCTTATTTTATTGATATATTCCCCCTCTGTTGTGGTGGCATGGCACAAGAAAATGGTTGATTTCATTGTATAAATTGTAGCAAGTTGGCTTATAAGAAATTCTCTGCATATCCATGCTATTTGAACGTAAAAATCTTACGTAATGTTTTTTTCTAACATTCTGGTTGGGAGCTTATTTGTATATCACAAATGTTACAAGCTGGTTACCGACTAATTAAATGGGATAGGAGGTCAGGATTGCAACCATTACATAGTTAACCGTCATTTACTTGGTGCTCAGTTATCGCAACACAAACTTTGAGTCCAACTTTAAATGTAAAAATACAACGGCGAATTTGTTTTTTTTGGGGGGGGGGGGGAGGGGGGTGGGGCAATGGTTTTTACACAAAGATAAAAGGATCAAAAATGAAACTGCGTTCCTCGGATTTTTGAGAACTTATTGAAAATTACTTTTGCAACTGTTTCTTCAAATTCCTTATGAGTTGTATTTTATGATTTCTGCATTTGATGTAAAATAGTTTTTTAATCCATACCGGTATACCGGTAATAGTTTTCGTATAATCATCGAAAGGTTTACATGGGGTGGCGAATGGTAAATCTGAGACGCAGAGACGCCGAGACCCTTGTTTCCTTTTTCAAAATCCGAGACCATGACCGCAGCTACGTTATAAAATCCAAGCCCGAGACCCAAATGCGGGAAAAAAACCAGCCCGAGACTTTGTGCCAAAAACATCCGATTCACCTATCAAACAACAAACAAGGATGAAGAATGAGAATGCTTGACAAAAGTTAAGCCTGTCAGCTAAGTAGTGCGGGGTGAAAAAAAATGACAAAGATAAAAAGAATATTAATTGAAAATAATTTAGTAAATGAATCATTAAATAAACAGAAAACACAAATGATATATATACTGTACTGACTACATAAATACGGTAAGCGTTTTCCTGGCGAAAGCACTATAATTTCCAAATAAACTACTTCCGTGACAAAGGAAAAATGATCTTGGATGTCTTGGATACACCTTGCGTTTGATTGACACATTCCAACGTGCGTGTCAGATTTCAGCAGAAATAAATTTGCATATATTACAAGGTCAAAATCAAAAAATTAAAGTTTGCCAGCGAAAATGAATATTTGCGAACATTCCACTCTTGGGTCCTGTAGGAAAAACTTATAGAAAACACATTTTGCCATTAGGAAAAAAACGTCAAAAGGGAGCATGCGAGAAAATACCACAGTAATCGTTTCGTTTTATAAACAGATTTCAGTGCTGTGGGAAAACGCTAACTTTTGTATTTCATTAATTTTTTTTTTGCATTTATTTGATATTTACCGGTATTCAGTTCTGAAATAACAAGTGTCTTAACTTTAATACATAGCTCACCTGTTCCAACTGGGACCAACTTTCCCGTCGTCTTAAAGATTCGTTGCAATACCATTTTCGAAACTCCCCTATCTGCTTTTCTGTTTGCACCATGTTTGGATAAGATTTGCGGTACACAGCACTTGGTAGAGTTTCGGCGCCAACCAATGCCGAGTTCACGCCTGTGATATGGGCAAATTGTATCCAATCTTTGTGCTGAAGTTTCCTCCTCGCTGAAAACACCCACTCTAGCAAGTACGAGTTCACTCTCTGTGGTTACTCCAGAAAATGACCAGTGGGAACAATGATCCGTAATATCCTTTGAGCAACGGCGTAAACTAATTATTTCAAGACTTTTGCTTTTATCTAACCTGTCATATGAGCAGGCCTCTCCGGTTCTACTCTGAAAAAAGCACGAAAACGCCATCGAGTGCTGCGTAACGAGAACACTAGCTAGCTTTACAGAGCCAGTGAGACAGGCCGTGGGAAAATTCCGAAAATCGGGAGCAGAACCTGTTTTATAATTAGCAACTATAGTAACGCGGACAGATAATTTATTTGAAGAATCAACAAAACAATATAACTCCCAGTTAAATAATGAAAACTAGCAACGTTAAATTGACAATTCTTTGTAATTGGTAGCTTTCTAAAATTTGCTTAATAACTCGTTTTAAAGTGACTCATAGACCACATCATTCAAGTGAAAGAAAGAACAGAACTGTATTGTATACGTTAAATACCATTATCAATGCTTTGATAATTAAAAAAACAAAAATGCCGTTAAAATAAATAACAACAGGAAGACCAATATTTTTATATCGAGTTGGGGCTGAAATTTCCGGACAAGTTCAATCCGTCACGGTCTGTCACGCAATCTATCTCTTGTTTGATTTTGCAATTATGTACGATTTTAAGTGCGCTCTCACAGAGCACCATTTAATTTCCCCAGAAAAAAAATAAAAAGAGTTGAAAGCCCATTTCTTGCTAAGTTTTTTTCTAAAATTTCATTCCATTTGTGATAAAGGTAATAGGGTAAATATTTTCTTCAATTTAGCAACGATTTTCATAAAAAAACAGGTGTATTTCTTTAAGGCCTCTCCCAGTGTCACGAGTTTTTTTAATGTTGTTGGAAATTACAAAATAAATCCGAGAAATGATGAAGAACAAGCTGATAGTAAGTGGTTGTCTTCTGGCTAAATGGTTAAGGCAAGCAGCTCGCTTCAAAATGGCTAATTTTCAATCCGATTTTTTTGTGTCTGGCCCTGAAATTGATTCTCGTCAATTTCTGCCGAAACAAACAAATTATTTGACAAATAAAACACATGGAGATTAATAACTCGACATGGACTACTAACAGCCAAAGTTTGAGCGATTTTGAAATTTTAAAGTTTGCCGCTCAATACTCCATTTTTGTGTACACGCGCTCTTAAGATCTAACTGCATATCAATGACAATTCTTGTTGAATGTTTACAAGATTGAAAATAAATATGAGTTCTTAAAACTTCTGGACAAGTTTTCATTTTTTTTCTGAACAAATGAAAATTAATTAAATACTTCACTACAATGCATAAATATTTCTGGTTGCAAATGCATGTTATCCAATGGAATGATAATAAATAATTGATATATATTGTAACAATAATACTGAATTATGGTCAATAAACACCAATACAAGTTTTAATAAATACAGTTATCTAAATATAAAATTCTATAAACTAATATCCAATACCTTAGTGATGCAAGTCATGTAAGTCAAAGTTGAGTTATAGCAATTTTTAAAATGCTTTGCATGCAACTACTTGAGATCCAACTGCATATCAATGACAATTGTTGCACAAAATGTGCATATATAAACCCCTGAAAGGGAGGGGCATACCCAGGGAAGGATTCAAGGAGTTCTGCATCCCTCCTTTTTTTCTCTTTGTATAAATGCCATTATTGAGTTTTCAAATGTTAATGAAAATGCTGCTGCAGCTGCCCTGTAGTTTTAAATACACAACAAGATCCTGTTTGCCAATAAATGTCACATGCATTGGCCTGCAATATATCTACAGTATGACAGTGTACTAGCACTCTGCACTCCAAGCCTTGTGACTTTGCAAGTTCACCATCTGTAAAATTGAACTTTCTTGAGTGTATAATTTCAGACGAGTTGGAAACCTCCCTTGTAAAAATGGTGGGTATGCCCCTGCTGACAGGCACTCTGATTGTCCAAACTAGTAAACCTTAGTACTAGTTTACACATTTTAAAGGACAGTGATTTCAGTCTAAGATTAAAGTTGTTTAGCTAAGAAGCTTCTTATCAACAACCATCTTTCCTGATTGACAAGACAGCACAATAGCCTGACTATATGGATGTGAACAATAACCACACTATTCTGACATTTCTGGCTTTGGGCAACCACAGAAACAGAAGTTGTTAGGAACATACCTGTCCTTTGAAGGAATATAATTACCAAGGTTATAACCCCTTTCCCTTAACCAGATTAAAGAAAGGAATTCGTGGTGAAATATTTGCTGCCATCTCATGCCATAGTTGGTGTTTTGTGAATACCTTGAAATAGCAATGTGTTTAGCTTCCCTTCCTTCCATTGAGGTAACTGGAAGACCCTTTCCATACTTGGACTTGACATCTTTACCATGCACAGGGACAATGTGACCTATTGTCCATACAGTAGGAGTGACCGTCCCAATGAATAAACTATAAGCCCTAATATAGTTAGTGCAATGAGAAGTCAGCTCTTTAATTTCATCATCATTAATAGTCATTCTGCAGAATAAAGACACTGCATTTCTTAGTTCCAAGCTCACAAATGCAAAAGTGTGAAGTCTGAAAGTTTGCCATGCAGTATCGGCAGGTTTCTCTAAAGACTCAACGAGGTGCATAAAATTATGCAAATACATCCTAGAATCTCTCCCTGTCAATCTATACTCAAAGTCTTTCCCATCTGCTTTTGTTTCATTGAACCACCTGGTGACTTTGTTTGCTAAACGAGATAGCTGGCATTTAGATTTAAGTGCCTGTACAAACTTTGAAAATGGAGAATCCCTAGACACCCCACTCATATTTGTGACATTACTCCCAAGGGAAGACTTTTGGATAGCTTCATACAGCATAATTTTATGAATATGTTGACAGGCATTATTCTTTACATGCAAAGGATCTACATGTGCTCTGTCGATGAATTTCCCACTGAGTGGTTCAAACTCTTGCCTACTCTTGTTAGAAGCAATAAATGCTGTTACTTTGCTGCGTTTAGTGTTGGGAGCTAACTGAGTCTTGTTTAATTTACCCTTGAGGTCAGCCACTTTCTGAGCAACAGCTAATCTTTCATGATACTCCCATGGTCTGAAATTATTATGGTGTTCTGGGCCAAATGATTTGTTTACATCACACATTTTATCAGAAGAAATGTTAGCAAAAGTTGAAAAATACTTGACACTGTTTGTAAGCTCCCCTGCTAAAAAAAGCCAACATTTTCATGTCATTGGAAATGTTACACTCCGACAAAATGTTCTTTAATCTTTCTTCGAAAACAGACGCATACACAGAAAACATCGAGTGATCTGACTTTTCGCACATGGGATTCTTTTACATCCCATAATATCAACTCGGGACTAGGCCCAGTCTCTTGCGACTTGCTTGCTACACACTCCCCCTCCAGCTGAAATGTCGTCCCGATATTTGCATAGTACATATGAGCTATACTTAATTTCAATTACAAGGCAACTGAAAGACAAATAAACACTGATTGTGGTGGCCCTAGTGGCCGCTGCTGAAATGAGTGTCATTTCCTATTTTAAACTAAGTAAACGTATTGACAGCACTGACTTGGTCATTGTTCGTTTGTGACAATCCTGTGTGTCCTTTCAGTAATTAATTCCGAATACTATCAGTTACTCAGTTGCTGCATTTAAATCCTTCTGGTCTACCATGGTGACGTTGTCCACTGGTATGGAGAGAATGCCAACCCATAGTATCATGTGTTATCAGTAAGACATGCCTAGTACTGGCCTATCCATACGGGCTGTGGAAATGGAATCGGTAACTGTGGTTGGTACAGTGGGTACCACGGGATGTGTTGGGTGCAATTAGGCAGTAGCCAGCCAGCCATGACTGGTGGGGACATCACCTGGGGGGCTTGGATCACGTCTACTACAGGGTTCAGTCGCTGATACTCTGGTACTCCCAGCTGGTTATAAGTAAGGATCAGGGGTGGTTGTCTGTCTCTCCTTGGCCGCGTAGTAGCCGCTAAGTGTTCGTCAGAATCCGAATCTGCACTTTCTGGGGAATTGCAACCCTCTGTTTCAAATAGTTCGGCTTCTTCTGCTGCCTGTGAACCATCATCCACTTCTGGGTCAAACTGGGTCTCGGAGTGAATATCGGAATTTTCCTCAGAATCCATAGGGTGACACTGTTCCTCTGGGTCAATAGACGGGGTGTCTATTTCATGTCCATCACGGTCAGCGTCGTGGGCAACAGAAGGATATGGTATATCATTTCCATATTCATCGTCAGAAGTTTCTTCATTGCCTCCGGAGGGGGATACTTGTAGTGCAGTGCGGGTAGGTTGGGTCAACTTGCGAAACCCTCTCTTGTAGTCTGGCAGATCTAATGGTAAGGCATCACAGGGAAGGAGCAAATTACGGTGTAGTACTCTCTGTTTGCCACGGCCATGCTCGGGTTTTATTCGGTAGACTGGGCTGTCAGATATACGTTCTTCGACTACATGTATTTGCTGTCCCCAGTGTGAACGGAGTTTCCCGGGTCCTCCTCTTTCTGAGAGATTTCTCACAAGTACACGGTCACCAGGGTGTAGAACAGCACTAGGAGCTTTCCTGTCATAATACGCTTTACCTCTGACAGATGATTTCTCAGTTCGCCTGGATGATAGGACGTATGCTTGTCGCATTTCTGTTTGCCATTTCTTTACATAATCCGGGTAATCACACTGCTGATCGTCGTTGCCTACATCAAACATCAGGTCAACTGGTAAACGTGGCGTACGGCCAAACATTAGGTAAAATGGAGAAAAGCCAGTGGCTTCATGCTTTGTACAATTGTAAGCATGGATGAGTTTGTTCAAAGAGTCTTTCCAGTTTGCTTTCTTTCCCTCCGGTAGGGTTCTCAACATTGATAGCAGGGTACAGTTCATGTGCTCCACCTGTCCGTTGCCCTGTGGGTGATATGGGGTGGTCCGTGGCGTTCAAGGTGATGAAACAATTTGTTTTCAAACTCTCCACCTTGATCGTGGTGTATACGTGCGGGAAAACCAAACCTTGGAATAAACTCGTTGTAGATCTTCTCAGCTGCTGTGCGGGCTGTCTTGTTGCGTGTCGCGTACGCTTGGGCATATCTAGTAAAATGGTCGACAATAAGCAATACATATTCATATCCACCCTTGCTCTTGTCCAGATGTAGAAAATCGATGGACACCAGTTCAAAGGGTGCCGGTGTCATTATGCTGCTCATAGGTGCCTTCGCAGTTGTGTTAGGTTTCTTCTGTTTAAGGCATGTGCACCTGTGTTTCACAAACTGTTCAATGTCATCATACATATGGGGCCAGTAAAAGCGAGATCTTGCCAGATCAGCTACTCTTTCCACTCCGAGGTGTCCCATCTCTACATGAAGTTCCTTTAACACCAATGGTATAAACTGCTTTGGCAGGACTAATTGTATGTTAGAGCTAGTTCGTCGCCGTAGAATACCATTATCATCAATTTCCAGTTTGTTCCATTCTCGTACCAGGGTGGTGACATTACGGGGATCGTGTTTCAGTTGGGTTCCATGCGGTCTGGCTCCATGGGACTGGCTCCATGGGGCTGGCTCCATGGGGCTGGCTCCATGGGGCTGGCTCCATGGGGCTGGCTCCATGGGACTGGCTCCATGGGACTGGCTCCATGGGACTGGCTCCATGGGACTGGCTCCATGGGACTGGCTCCATGGGACTGGCTCCATGGGACTGGCTCCATGGGACTTGTATTGGATTACTCGACTAATAACAGTGTCCTTGTGCTGTGCCTCCTTGATTTCTTGTGGGCTGAATGTCTTCATGTCTAGATCCCCAAGGGTAAGTTCAGCTGTTGTCAAACCACCAGTGATCGCTGTTATCCACGGAGTTGTACTTTTTGACTGTTCCCTCACTGCTTCGATTGTGGCTCCAAGGACTTCCTGAGATACTTCTTCGGTACAGGTTCTCATGTATCTGTCCATGTCTAATGGCATCCTTGACAGAACATTTGCGTCAACATTCAAGTCAATTTGTCAGTGATGGCCCATTTCAGGGCCAGAAATTCCAGTTTCCCGGAATGAAGATGATAGTTACGCTCTGCTGGTGTGAGTGTCCTTGAGCCGTATCCAACAACTCTCAGCTTGCCCTCCTGTTCCTGATACAGGACCGCTCCAAGGCCTTCACACGAGGCGTCTGTGTGTAACACAGATGGTTTCTCAAAGTCAGGGTAAGCCATCACTCCTGGCTGCAACAAAAGGTCGACTAAGAGGTTTAGTCGTTCTTGATGTTGTTCAGTCCAATTGACTTGTTGGTTTGATGACAGTTGTCCTCCTGGAGGTGTCGACCTCTTGGGCTCTTTCCGTTTCCCAGTTGTGATGCCTTGGTTACTTATGCCTTTAGCTGATGACAGCAGGTCATAGAGTGGCTTAGCTAGTCTGGAGAAGTCCTTTATGTACTGCTGGTAATAGCTAATGAAACCGAAGAGTTTGCGTAGGGCACCTACAGTCTTTGGCTTCATTTCTTTGAGGGCTGTTACGGCTGCCAGATCAGCGGGATCCATTGCGTAACCATCCGCTGTAACTATCTTTCCCAAGTAACGAACACTTGGCTTAAACAGATCACACTTCTTTGCCTTAAGTTTAATGCCATGTCCTTGCAAACGTTTCAGTACCTGTCTTACATCTTCTACATGCTCCATAAACGTTTTACTATATACTAGGATGTCGTCCAGGTAGGGGATACATATCTCATCTCGCAAGCCCTCTAAGCAGTTCTCCATGTACCTCTGATAAGCTGCTGGGGCATTTTTTAGACCAAATGGAATGCGGTTCCATTGGTACAACCCCCAAGGTGTGATGAATGCTGTTAAGTGGCGGTGTTCTTCTGCTACGAATCCCTGGTGATACGCTTTCCCTTGGTCGAGAATTGAGAAGTGGGTGTTACCACTAAGGCTGTTCAGGATGTCTTGGATACGGGGGATCGGTTGGCGATCATCTTTGGTTTTGCTGTTTAATTGACGATAATCGACACATAATCTTAAGGTACCATCTTTTTTTCTGACGCAAACCACTGGTGATGAATATGGTGACTTTGATTTGCTTATCCAACCACGAGTAATCATGTCTTGCAGATGTGCTTTTACCTCTCCGTACAAGGGCTTTGGGATGGAGTTGTAAGTTTTCTGCACTGGCTTATCATCATTAAGGTTAATATCAAGTTCCAATTCCCTAGCATAACCAATGTCACCGTCATCCATAGCAAAGGCTCCGGACTCCTCCTTTAACATTGCCTCTACTATTCCTCTCTGTTCACATGACAAATGGCTCAGGTCAACTGGCGGAACCCATTGTCCTTCTCCTTCTTCGAACTTTTCAGACTTTCGATTACCATCAGTTGCATCATTTCCGATGTTAGCTTCCTCTGTAACACTACTTCTGCTTTCAGGCTCCTCTTGCTTGTTGTCTTCGAATGGCAATGGGGTAACAGACTGCACTAACTGTATCGTGCCCAGTTCGGTACGTTTGTGTAAAGTTATCCCTCTCTGTGTCTGGTTGCATACTGGGATAAATATTCTGCTCGACGACCCGGCCTGGATCCGGTTAAGGCATTCTTTCACTTCTAGTCCCTCAGGCCACATCCCGTCTTCTTTAGGTTCAAACACAACTGGTACATCTTCCTCTAATGGCCCAAAGTGCACTGGACACTTAATCCTTACACTCTCTCCTGATGCTAGATGTATGTCATGCTTTCCTACCCTAAGCACCCCGGTATCAGCCTCCTTTTCCTTGGTTTGAAGGAAGTTAACAAGCGATTTTGCCTTGCCTCCCACTACTGATGGAAATGAATCATTCACTATTTGCGTTAAAACATTTGGGGCGTCAGGACTCCCATTTCTTTTTATCACCTCTTCAATGACATTAAACCCGATGATGGGATGTTTTTGGTTATCCTGACTTCCTACGAGTATGGGAATTGTCAATAGTTCAGACTCTTCGTTCCCTCCGGCTAGCTGAAAATCTACCTTGACCCAACCATCATATGGAATTTCCGTACCATTTACAGCTTGAAGATTCAGTTCCTCTCCCTCCAGTAACTCACTGATGTCTCTTACTGGTTCTTCAGGTAAATGAATCTCTTTCCAACGCTTCGACATAACACAACCTGAGCACCAGTATCCCACAGGGCATCCACTCTTCTCCCCTGCAGTACACAGCTTACCATACATCTTCTTCCCACTAACTTGGTCAATTTTGTACGCTGTCGTGGTGTTAGATGAGAGGGAAATGACGTATTCATGTCTCCAACACTTGCCCTGGTTTGTCTGGATTCCACCTCTATAATGGCTTGGCAAAGTTTTTTGTGTTCCTCCCAATGTGTCCTCTGACACACTTTTGAACAATAATAGCTGGCATGGCACTGTGAGCAGCGTAAGTGCCTATTGCCCTGTTGTTCCCTTTTCCCGCAATTCATGCAATTCATGCATTGTTGGGACTGTTAATGTATCTTCTGGGTTGCCCCCTGTCCCGCGGTGGCGACCCCATGCCGTTTCCCTGAAGATGTTCTGGGCTTTGTAACCTTGGTCTGAAACACTGGTAACTGAAATGTCCACGCCCTCCACAACTGAAGCAATGGTCACAACGGTAACCCACACCTTCTCTTTGGCAACTCAAGCAACCCCTGGGGCATGACCTCCCCTGCTCTACAAATCTGTATTGATTTGGGGGGCCAGTGTTACGTTGGTTTCCCATGGTTTCCCTGATGGCTGCTATTTCTGCTTTCATCTCTTTAACTTCAGTAAGTAAGTTGCCTTTTCTGGCTTTTCCGGGGTCTTACCCTCCGCCACACCTTGATTTTCACCTGAGGAAACCATTTGAGCTACTTGTTGTAGGGGGCCCTGTCTCAGGTGCTGTTCACGCCGGGGGCCAAGCTTTTGACATCGTTCCATTTCATTGCCAACTGCTTCATTTAGCTTTTCAAACAGTTCTTCATCCGTCACTTCAACATTTTGAAGGTAAGGCTTTACTTCTGATTTAATACTGTCACTCTGTAAGCCAGTTAGCAATGAGTGTAGGAACATGCATTGGACAAACTTAGGGTCATACTTCAAATCAGAACCTGCTTCTTGGGAGGCGAACAGTACTTTCTGCTTAAGGTCCAGGAGGCGGACAAGAAAGTCCTGGGGGGTTTCAGCACCCTCTTGAACCCCAGAACTGAGCATTAGGTACATTTCAGTCGCCCCTTTTTCTTGGTAGTGCGACCGAAGAATTTTACATAGTGTGGCTAAAGTCAAATCGGGCTTACCTTCAAGGTAACTTCTTAGCCTTAATCCAGGATTGATCGTTACATCCTTTTCGTTGTAGCCACGATTTAACCCAGCGTTAATTTGATGAGCCAAGCTGGTAAAGCTAAGTCGATCCTTTTGATGCGAATCCCCGATCTGTCCCGATATTTTAAACTCTTTCTTGAATGGTGGGACTGCTGTAAATCCTTTCGATGTATCTACACTCAGCACACTCGCCTCAGGCTGACCTGATTTCTGCTCGGATGCCTTCTTTTCCGTGTCCTGTTCGCTCTTGACCTTCGCAGGAGATCTCTTCTTCACCACAACCGTCGCTCTCAGTTTCTGCAATGCTTCTATTTCTAATTCTTCAGCGTCCAAGTATTTAGTAACTCGTTGAATTAGGGCAAGGCGGCCCGTCTCGTTCTCCTTTAACTCGATTTGTAATTCCACACATAGCTCCCGAAGATTCGCTTCGTCTAACTCACAAACTGCGGCTCTTAATTCGATCTGGGTTTCTTCCACTACGCTGGCCATTCCTCTGTATCACGTCGGGGTCACCAAATGTTACACTCCGACAAAATGTTCTTTAATCTTTCTTCGAAAACAGACGCATACACAGAAAACATTGAGTGATCCGACTTTTCGCACATGGGATTCTTTTACATCCCATAATATCAACTCGGGACTAGGCCCAGTCTCTTGCGACTTGCTTGCTACAGAGAGTTCTGCAAACTTGAATTTAATGATGGTGTCATTGACATTAAATGAGCCTTTCTTTATTTGCTCCATTTCTTTGGCAATCATTGCAATGTACCTTTTAGCAGCAATACTTTGTTCCGAGCAGTTACTTCCAAAGATTAAAAAGTTGCCCTCATTACTCAAAACCCTGTGACCCACATTAAGAAAACTAATGAGCCATGCACAAGACTGGTCAAATTTGCCAAAAAGGGCTCCATCCCCACCAATGGCTACTTGGAAAGTATTTGGTTGCCCAAACCAATCAAAATCTTCAGGTTTTAATGTGGTCAGGTAGAAAGATGCTAATCTAACAAGGTGTTGTGATAAGTTCCTGTAACAGCCATCAACCTGATCCTCAGGTTCCAAATCAAAACAAAAGCTCTCTCTTACACTCTTTAAGGTTCGTATGTCAACTTCATTGAGAAACGTGACTAGTTTGTTGTAGGGAACTAGCCGAGGTAATGAGCATGACATTACTTAAATGCGTGTTGTTTTAGTTTTTTTCTTAGGATTGGTAGCCATTGAAAGAGATCAGTAAACAGATCTGTACTTTTTCTTACCCATTACCCCTTTTGAATAGAAAACTGAAACACTTCTAAGCACGTTTATTTCTGTTTCAAATGTTTCTGCAGCTTTCTTATAAAGTTTGGGAAAAACCGTTTTGGAAAACTTCTTACTTTTTGACATAAAGTCAACTAGTATCTTTGTGGGGCATCTTTTCTCAGTTGTACTAAGAAGACATAATGTGCTAGAGCATTATCATTTAAGTCAGCCCCATGTATGTCTTTGGCTGCTTGGTATGTCTCTGACCTTCTATGTGTTACTACTGTTGACGATGGCCCACTCTGATCATCAGAAGGGAGAATGGTCGGGCGTCTGCGTCTTGCGTCTGCGTCTTGCGTCTTGCGTCTGCGTCTTGCGTCTGCATCTGCGTCTGCGTCTGCGTCTGCATCTGCGTCTGCGTCTTGCTTCAATTAACTGCTTAGACAGAAAATACTTTTTATTTTATTTTTGAGGGACAGCTTTGCCAGCTTGGGGCAGGTCTCCTGATAGTTCTTGTTTCTCCTCAGAAACCTCATCTACCTTGAAAGATGAGAGCAAAATTGAAATTTGTCAATTCTGGTACATGCCTGTTTCAATAAATTTTCCTTTGTTTTTAATCATCATCACACATTATCATTTACAAAAAACATCAAGGAAAATATTTAACCAAAGATAAAAATTAACCAAAACACCATAATCTATCAGTCAATTCCCCCCCCCCCCCCCCCCCCCCCCAGGCCAACCCCCAGGTATTGCCATTTTTTTTTAAAAATTGGCTAATTCCCCGGGGTGGGGACAAATACACTGTTTAAATACCCTGGGGTGTGACCAAAAATGCAGGCAAATGCCCTGCCCCCGGGCTCATCCACAATATATACGAGCACTACTCAAGGATGAACAATTTTAATATACGTTCAAACCAAATGCTGCCAAGTGATAACAACACCTTTTAATGTACAGACAACACTACCTGATTGTGATTGTGATCTATTTATTTGAAAACATAAACTAGTTGACCAATTTATACATGGAGGTATTTACGGTGCTTTACTTCCCCCTTTTCCCCACTTTCCTTCCCCTTCCTGCTTGGAGGCAGCGATCGTACAGCTTTGCCTTGTGAATACTGAGCCAAATATTGTGATAAGTCAGTCACATAGAATCTACGTTGGTGTGAAATGCCCCAGGATGGCTCGGGGGTTGTCAAATACCCGGTCCCCGGGCCGCGAAAAAATGCGAATGCCTCACCCCCGGGACTACAATGTGACCAAATGCTCCACTAATGCCTGGGGGGGATGGGCAATGCTGGAATTGACTGCTGCCTAAAGCTCATCAATAGACCTTATTCGCGCTCTGGTCACCTGATTTCTATTGGGTAAACAAACAGAACAAAATGGCGGACGGCCTTGGACCAAAATTTACGACTCAACAAATTCAAACCCATCTGCAGGGATGTGGAAAAAAGGACATTGGGTCCAAAGGATACAAGTTTTTTACCGAAAGTTACATCCACGACGTTTATGTGGGTCACGATAAGCAATCTGGTAGCCTGCAAGTGCTTCAACATGCGACGATAAAAGCGTTGTGTTTTAGAAGTCAGAGGAAACATGAAGATCCTCACAAATTAAATCTCAAATGTGAACCTGGTGATGATGATAAGGGAGAAGAAAAAGTGGTAGCAACGTCTTGTTTTTTTGTTGTTTTTTTTATTGAATGATACTGAACGTGTTATTAATATTACATAAATGATAGGTAAATAAATATGGTGTAAAAATACATAAAAGAAAAGGTGAGAAAGGTGACAACAAGCAAAAGGAAGTATATATACACATATACATATACATATAAAGGAGTTGATATTTTGACTATCCTATTTTACAGATTTATTTGCGTTTTTGATTTGTGCTTTTCTATATCGAGTTTACTTTTAAGAACGGCAAGGACGGTTTCAAAGAAGTACTGGTCTTTCTCTCTCGAAGCGGTGTAAATGTAATGTTTCGCTATTATTAAACAGAGGTTCAAACCAAGTTGTAGGGCAAAATTTTTTGTAAAGCCATAGATGATATTTTCTTCATTAAGCTCGATGGAGTCATCATTTTTGGTATTCCACCAATGTGTAAATTTTGTCCAGAAGCTTTGGACATGTAAGCAAGATACAAATAAATGTTTTAATGTTTGCTTTTGTTCGCACAGGTGGCATTGATCTTGTTCTTTAATTTTATCTCTAAATAGAGTAGCATTAGTTGGCAAAATATGGTGTACAATTTTATGCTGAAATATGGACAGTCTGATATCTTTGGTGACGTTAAAAGGGATTTTGTAGATAGTTTTTATTGCATTGTCATCTAAATTAGCTTGATTCATTCTTTCTGCAGTTGGAGGTTGAAACTTCTTGTTGATTAAAAATTCAGTCGCTATTTTACAGGAAAGTTTGTTTATCGGTAATATGTCGACAGTTTCTGGAACGGCCGGAGTAGGGGTTTGGTTGGTTTGTTTTAGTGTACGAATCCACTCACGGGGGAAGGCGTTACACAATCCGAGATATTTAAGAAAGTTTGAAGATTTTAAATAATTAACATCTTTTCTCATCAACACAGAATGACTGTGGGCACGACGTTGGGGTTAAAACTCTTGCCTTTATTGAACTGATAACACTACACGATAAAATACCGGGCGAATACCCATGGGTGGGTGTACATGTGGTGGGTGAAAACGGCTAGGCACACGAATGATAACAACTGAAATACGAACCACTAAGGTCAAACTATCTATACCTAGCCTTAGCGTTTGACACTTGATGACATGGTGTTAATTACTTCTTTTAACTGTAATCAAAACCAGCCAATTAACATCTTTTCTCATCAACACAGAATGACTGTGGACACGACGTTGGGGTTAAAACTCTTGCCTTTATTGAACTGATAACACTACGTGATAAAATAACGGGCGAATACCCCAAAAAGAGCCAAGAAGATGAGGTTGTGTTGTTTAGAGGATGTTAATTAGTTGGTCGGCGGTCTTCTTAAGTATCTTGGTAGATTGAGATAAAGATAGTGAAAGGTAAACTAAATAAGCGTCACTCTTCCAATCGCCTTGAAAGCCGGAGACGCGCCGGACTGAAAAAGGAAGGTCGCGCCGCCTCTTCTGAAGCTGTGCACTGAATACAGTCTGTGATCGAGCCGTAAAGATTGTAAACTACGCTTGAGAAAACTGGTAAAATGATGTGCATAAATAGGGCTTAAATGATCGTCAGATGGTACGCAAAATAAAGGCATATCTGGTTGAACGTGCGCGACAGCCAAATAATCCTTAAGGGCTTGAATTGGGCAAAAGATCGAATTTGAGATCTGGGGTAGCGGTACCTCTAAAACGCGCTCGTTAAATTGTAAAGTTTTGGTATGGGAAATACGCAAAACAGCACCATCGGATGTGAACTGCAAATTGTGCCGGCGTAGAAAGCAGCCCGAAGAAGATGACACTTGAGCGCGCGTGAGTGGTACAAGATTAGATTTCCTTAATAAAGAGAAAAAGGCAACTAGAAATAAAGCCTTCATACCTAAATGAAATGGACAAGAAGTAAATAATTGAAAACAGTCATACAATATGGAAACGGTAATGGGGTGTTTCCTATTGACTGACGCGGTAACGCACCGTTTCACTGCTTGCTTGAGCATGCGGCAGTCATAATCTTGCATGAAAGTCGTATCATGCTGAAGCGCTAAATTAATGTGCTTGAGAACAGACAAGTAATTTATGATGGAGTTGTAACTTTTCAGCGAATGCGATAAAAAGGCAATATAATGAATGTAGCTGGTCTTAGTAACTGGCAAAGCCTGAAATTTGTAAAATTGGCAAAATAAAAGATAGGCTTTTAACTGAGATACTAATGTTCTCTTGGTTGAGTCTCGAAAGGCGAATGGTCTGAGTTGCGCGATGTAGCGTGTTAGTTGGACACGAGCCTCTGAAAAAAAAGAAAATAAGGTCGTGTGAAATTAAAAATCGTGACAGTCAAACATTGAATCTTCTAAATGAACTTCAACCAGCTTCCTGTCAGCCGTGAGACGGTAAAACGAAGCACGCATAAATGGTTTGCTATCCCATCGACTTAGTATGTCTGGGATAACATTGTCAGTTGTAGAAACATGCACTGCCGATAGGCGAATAGATGACAGGGACAAGTAGATCCGCAATTCTCGAAGACAACGTTGCATGAACTTGTTGCGTGAGCGGTTGCTGTTAATCATATGAACACAGCTCATGTTGTCACACTGAAGGGTAACATCTGTTCCTGAGAGTTTGGGAGCCCACAGCTTAACTGCAACTACAATGGTGAGAAGTTCTAGTTCTGAGATGCTCAAAGAGTGTTGTTGTAAGAAGGCAGGGAATCTATGATGAAAAAATTCATTTTGACAAATTGCGCCACACCCAGTTAGACAGGCATCTGTTGCGAATATGGACGCGTCACACAATACATGTTGAGCTGGAATTATTGATGTTCCATTAAAATGTTTCAGTAAAACTAACCACCAGTTGACATCTGCAAGGATTTCGGTTGTTACTGGTAGCATAGTATGCTTAGAATCAAAAAACGATAAAGCATTAAGTAATCTTGCCATGAAGACACGGCCAGGCGGCACGCATGCAGCGACAAAGGCCAGTTTGCCTAATAAAATCTGAAGATGGCGTTTCTTGTATGTCTTCAACGACAACCAGCGACTGAGTTCTTCCTCTAACTCGATGACTCGAAAGTGCGGAACGGAGATTGTCATCGTAAGTGAATTTACGAGAATTCCGAGACACAACATTTCGTGTTGAGGTAAGACGTCTTTGTGTTTAGAAGCTTGCAGACCTAATTCGTTCAGTAAACTGGACATGCGGTTGAAGGCACGTGTCGCTAAATGAGGGTGTTCAGCTCCGTAAAAGTCATCTATGTATACATCGATGCTGTGACCTTCTTGTCGGAGAATCCAAGCCACGGCTTGTGTTGTGCGTTGACACGCTAGAGTGGCAGAGCGTAAACCGAAGGGCATAGACGTGTGGAAATAAAACTGGTCATCTACTTGAAAACCAAGGTAGTGATAGTCACGTGGGTCTACCGGAATTTGTCGGTAAGCCCGACTGAGGTCTTTCTTGAATAAAAGGCAGCCGGGTCCTTTTTCACGCACGAATTCTAAAAGTCGATCAATACCCGGGAGTCTAAGCTGAAAATGTTCTCCTAAGAAGCTGTTTTTGGGGATGCCATCATTGACAGAATGTCCTTCTGGAAAACTAAGGTCATGCACCACGCGCGGTAGATCACTATCACGCTTTGGAACGCATTGTAAAGGTGATATAATGCACGGAACGTGGAAAGGGTTGGAATTGTACGGACCACAAATAGCCTTGGCTTCAAGTTCCGTTTCTGTGTATATTCGTAAGACGTGCACGTCTGTTAATGCAGAAGAATGGTTCTTCATTGTCGAAACTGGCGTGTCAGTGCTAGTGTAATTTATAGGCCACCCGTAACGTGAAAAGTTAACAATGTTATCATGGTATGAATACAAGTACTGTTCCCAAAGGGGAAGATTAAATTTTGAAGGAATAATTATTTGTGCTCCTTGAAAGTTGGGTACATCGGAAAACGACACTTGCGTCGCGAGAGTGACGAATTCGTCTAATGGTCATTGCGTTGGGCTTTGTCCTCCTGCGAGAGGTATAGCCATGCGGCGTTTACTACAGTGTAGCATGGGGTGGCTGTCAGCCTCACAAACTCGACATTTGTGAGTGTTCTTGTATTCTGGGTCTGTTTTGTTACAGGAACAGCTGTTGTAATAGTTCCAATTGCGGCACAGATGCTCTTTCTCCCTTGAAGGGGTTGTTCTAGCCGTTCGTGTAAATGCGAACTGCGTATCACCTTTGGACACACCCACATTCCTGTTTGCTTGCGGCGTGGATTTCAGGTCGGCATGCGTCAAAAAAGTCTGTGCTTTAGCACGGATGATGTCGGTATTGGCCCACTTAAATTGTTGCTGTTCAATAGCGCTATTGATGGCCAAGTGAAAATTGCGCACGCTCTTCCACGAATAAGTGATTGCTTTCTCCATCAAGACGTGGAGATGCTTTGATAGGAGCGGCTGATCTGAAGCTGGTTGAGTTGTCAGCATACTTAAATAACCACAGACAAATTCTGGGAGCTCTAAATTATCATATTCTAACGCACCTTTGTTGCTGAAGACATAGTTGTGCGGGAGTGTTTTGCTTGCTTTGGGCTTGGCTGTCGATTTCTCTCGCAATTGAGTCAAAGTTGGAATTTCGGGGAGGTCAGATCCAGAAGCTGGCTGTAAGAGGTGTGTGAAATCTCTGACCTCGTGCGCGGGCGATGAGCTTGAGACGGGTTCGTTGATTGCTGATGGTCGTGACGGTGAGATCGACCGTGAGTTAGCTTGCAGTTCCATCTGCGCCTTTGTTAATTCGAGTTGTAATTTGAGGTTCTGTTGCTTTAGGGTCTCGAGCCTTATTTCCTCCTCGATTGTGGCTGCCTTAGGTCGCCCTACCCGTTTTTTTACTTTGGGTATAGCTCCAGGGCCTGTAGCCTGGTGTTGGTCTTCCAAATCGTCGAAATCTGTCTCTTTTAATAGTTCGTAGAGGTTAGGAGATGGCTTGACTTTGGTAGCAGACATGATGAGTCAAAAGCGAGTTGTTGCGAGTTGAAGTTTGTGCAAGAAAACGGCTAGGCACACGAATGATAACAACTGAAATACGAACCACTAAGGTCAAACTATCTATACCTAGCCTTAGCGTTTGACACTTGATGACATGGTGTTAATTACTTCTTTTAACTGTAATCAAAACCAACCGAAACTTATTGCAGAATTCGTTAGGTGTAAGGAATTTGTTTTTATCGAAGATGTCTTTAACTTTAATGATTCCGGCGTTGTACCATTCTTGGTAATATACAGACAGACCTCCTATTTTTATATATTTATTATTCCATATGATTTCTTCCAGTATTTGTTTTTTGGTTTGCGGGGTGTGCTGATTCATTGTCTGCCAAATTAGAATTATATCCTTATAGAATTCAATTGGGATATTTACATTGAGATAATTTAAATCGTAGTTGCATTTAAATAAAAATGCGCCTCCTAAGTGTTGTATAAATGTTAGAGGAATGCGACTCCAGCTGACATCTTCTTTGCTTTCAAATAATCTTCTTATCCAGACTACTTTAAGTGCATTATTTATTATTTCAAAGTCAGGCAAATTTAGGCCGCCTTTTGATATTGAGCCAATCATCGTGTTATGTTTAATTTTTGGATTGTTATTCCAAACAAAGTGACAGATAGCTTGTTTCACCGAGGCTATGAAGATCGCAGGAAATTTAAGTACTGATGTGTTATATATAAGTTTTGATAGAGCGAGGAATTTTAAAATAGTTATTCGGCCGTACAAGGTCAAGTTTCTTGGCTTCCATAAATTTAATACATTTTTTATAGATTTTAATTTTTCTTCAAAATTCTTTTGATAAGATTCTTTTTCATTGTACGAGAAATTAATCCCAAGGGCATATATTGTTCCTGAGGGCCAAGTAATATTAAGAGGTGTTGACTCGTTTCCTTTATTTGCACCTATCCACATTGCTTCAGTCTTAGATGTATTGATCTCCAGGCCGGAGCATTCTTGAAAGTCATAAAGAAGCTGAAACAAATTTTCTGCAGAAGCTGTGCCAGTCACAAAGGCAGTTGTATCATCAGCATCTTAAGAGATTTTGAATTCTTTGCCGTAAATTTTAATACCCGAAATATTTTTATCATTTCTTATGGCGTTTGCTAAAATTTCAGCACAAAGAGTGAAAAGGATTCCAGATAACGGACAGCCTTGTCTAACTCCACGTTGTTAGGCAAAAAATTCTGAAGCGTGACCATTATTTATAACACAGCTGGAACTCTTATTATAAAAGGTTGTAATCCATCTTTTAAGTTGTGGGCCAAAGTTAAAAGCTTCTAATGTTTTAGTTATAAAGTTCCAATCTACTGAATCGAAAGCTTTTTTGAAATCAATGAAAATTGCTATACCAGGAATGTCTTCTAGCAAAGTTACTTTCAATATATCGACTATCAGCCTGATGTTTTGCCCAATGTATCGGCCTTTGATGTATCCAGTTTGATCTTCGTTGATGAGTTTCGGCAGAAATTTGGAGATCCGACCAGCTATGGTTTTTGTTGCAATTTTGTAATCAATATTAAGAAGTGATATTGGTCGCCAATTTTCTAGATAAAGACGGTTTTTTTCGTTTTTTTTGGCACGACTTTTAGAATTCCTTGTTTCTGTGTAATATTTAGGTGACCGTTCTTAAAACCGTAGTTAAAACTTTCAACCATTGCGTCGCCTAATAATGGCCAGAAGTGCAGATAGAATTCAATCGAAAGCCCGTCGCTACCTGGGCATTTGCCTTTTGCACACTGCTTTAAAGTTTGTAAACATTCTTCTTTAGTCAGGGGCAGTTCAAGTTCTTCTTGCTCTCCTTCATTTAGTCTAGTTAAGTTGGGATCGTTAAAGAAAACATTGTCATGGACATCGCTAGTAGGCACCGCTGTGTAGAGATTTTTATAGAAAAGTTTTTGATGTTTTAAAATTTCATCCGAATTTGTGATTTCCTGTCCATTGTCTAATTTTAGCCGAGATATGTATGACTTTGAGCTTTGTCTTTTTTCTAGGTTCAAGAAATATTTGGTATTTTTCTCACCTTGTTCATGCCATCGTGTTAGACTTCTTATAATAGCTCCTTTAGTCCTGTAAACTGCGATCTTATCGAGCTCCGACCTGAGACGATATAATTTGGAGATGTTCTCTTTTGATCTATTTGTCACTAGTGTTTTCATCAAAGAGTCAATCTGATCTGAAAGTTTTTTTTCAATGTCTCTGCGTTCTCTGTTTTTCCTCTTGCAATACTGTACACAGAAACCTCTTATTTCCATTTTTATCATGTCCCAGGCGAGGCCTTTATCTTCGAGATAGTAATATTTTTCTTTATATTCGGGAATCTTATTCGCTAGTTGTTCAATGAAAGCATCGTCGTTTAAAAGAGAATTGTTAATTTTCCAGAACCCAGCACCTCTTTGGGTATAATCTTTAGATCTAAGTGTTAAAATTATTGGTGAGTGATCAGATAGTGTGGAGTTTGTAATAGTTGTATTTAATACAAGAGAAGACAATTTTGCCAAAACCAGCCAATAATCCAACCGACATTGTACTTTTAGTGCTTTATCATGCCATGTGAATTGCTGTTGATTAGGATGTTGGCACCTCCAGACATCCTGAAGTTTTAAACAAGCACATAGATTTTTTATTTCGCTAATTACGTTTTGCAACCACCAATCTTATCTTGGGACGTTAGGGGACAATTGAAGTCACCTCCAATAATCATTTCATCAACAGAACAAGTGTTAATAAGAATGTTTTGCAAATTTGCATAAAACGTTTTTTGTTCAGAAATAGTATTGGGACTGTAGATGTTACACAAATAAAAACTGGTATCTTGTATTGTTATTTGAAGAAGTAAATATCTGCCTTTCTTATTAGCCGTGATATGGTCTATGTGTATGTCTACTTTAGGATTGAATAAAATCATAGCGCCCCTTGAGTGATTTGTGCCATGACTGTAATATACATCGCCGCCCCATTCCGATTTCCATACGGTTTCCATATTTTGCGTAGAATATGTTTCTTGCAGAAAAATTATGTCGAACTTATTGTTGTGAAGCCATCTGAATAACTGTCTTCTTTTACGCATTTGGTTGAGACCTCTTACATTTAAAGAACAAAAGGAAGCGATGAAAGGAGTTGTCATTTTTTGTTCAAGCATACATTATTTGTAACGACAGTAGTTTTGTTTTTGATAGAATAAATTTTGGTAAAGTTCAACCGATCTGTGAAACCTTCCTTGCTTACAAGTTTAACTATTTCAGAAATAATAAAGCAATGAACATGTGTAGCGGTAGATTTGTAGAAAAAGCAAAATTTTTGGTGTGCTGGGAAAGACAAAAAACCCCAGGTGTCTAAAGAGACTAAGACAGGCGTAAAATAAATCTTACATAAACCTATATAATTGAAATAAACAAACGAACACTCATACCAATATACCAATAAAGAAAGAACAAGATGGAACATGCTGAGGAGAAAGAGAAGATAAATAAGAACCTCAGTTCGGCCGAGCCATTTCTCCGCTACAAATCCAGATTCTAGATGTTAGGTTCAAATGTGATGTTGATGTTGTTTAGATCCTCTTCGGATTGTACTTTAATAGGGTCCGCGTCGGGTGAGGATTTAACGAAGATCTTTCCGTCTAAAGTCCAGACGGACGTTAATATTTTGTCCTTTGGTCTCGTCTGAATGAGGTTAAGTTTTCATTTATGTAGATACGATTTAAAGATTCTTCGGCTGGAGAATACTGTGGGAAAATATCAGAGACTTTGACATGTTTCAGTTTGGTTCTTTCTTTGTAGAACTTGGTCTTAATTTTATGGTTACAAAATTTTGCTATGATCGGCTTGTTTCCTTTTTCCGCTGTAGTTTATGGGCAATCTCAATATCTTCTCGCACAATTTCGACGCTAATCGTTTTAGCAACACTGATAACGACATCTTGTGCGTTGACGTAAAGGTTTTCTGGAATGCCATGAATCTCTATAGAATTTTTTCGCGTGTACTGTTCCAGAGAATCTAGAGAGAACCACAGGTTTTGGGTTTCGTTTTGTTGTTCTTGCAATATTTTTTTTGCATTGAGCAATTCTTCTTTCGTCTTCTGTAAATCTTGTTCTAATAGCGTATTTCTTTGTGATGTTTCCACGTGGTCTTTCTTTAGCTGGCGCAAAGAAGAATCATTGAAATCTATTGAGCATTTCAAGTCCGTGAGTTCTTTTCTAAGATTTTGATTTTCTTCTACGATGGTAGCTATAGTGGCTTGAATGTTCACAAGTATATCCTTGATATCTCATAGGCTTGGTTCCTCTTGGCCGAACGCAGTGTCACTTTCATCAGTGCAATCGTCCATATTGGATTTCTTAGCAGCGCTGGTATCTTCTTCCACGGATCCTCTGTCGCCTCTTTTATGCTTCATCAAGCGTGAAAGCTAATAAAAATCTTTCTGCGTTGGTTTAAGGGCGACTTGTCACATTATCAAAGACTACTTTTTGAAGGCGGAGAAAGCCAAAGCTGCTCAGCTCATAAATTCGTGGCTGTTCTTGGCGAGGCCGCGCATGCTCTGTAGCAACGTCTTGTTCCTGCAAAGCCTGGTAGATAAAATTAAGATTTTGCTATGATAATGTTCACAATGTTATTCTCAAGTTTTAGTAATCAAGCCTACATACACAAGCTCTGTTGCGTTAAGTATACTTTCATAGTTGAAACCGTGATTATACGTAGATAAGTGCGCAAGTAACACTGTATAAATAAACGAATTGTTGCAATACATTGTGATGAATTTGAATGATTCGAGTTCTGTCTTAATCTGCAAAACCTGTATTATCCGGTGGCTCAAAATTTGCATGTCATCGAATAATAATAGATCATTTTATTCCCATTGTTCTTCAAAGTATTCAGATATGTAAATAGGTGGCTGGATATTCCAAAATAGCTATGTGTTGCCTTAAAATAATGTAATAATGTTAGTGTTACTTTTACACCCTTTTAGGGCAACCCAGGAGCGATTTTAGATTTTTATTAATAACAATTATATAAAAAATGTTTTGTTTTGGTAGAGCTGGCGGGCACTGTCATCATATGTTTGCTCTGTTGTTCCTGTTAAGTCACTGGAGTCTCCTTATTTTAGGAGAAATACCTGCAGTTAAGACATGTACAAGTTTACCTCAAACTTGGAGTGTCCCACGAGGTGATCAAATAGAGCCTGAACCTGTGATGAAATGTACCTTTGCACAAGCTTTTACTGACCAAGTGGGGAAACGGAAATGACCTCCAATCACTTGCAAGTTGTATGATGCAAGGTCCAAAAAAATAAAAAAAGTCGGCTGGAAACCAGAAAACGTTCTGAATCTATGCAGTAAGCTTGCTAAAGAGCACAAACCACCACCCTTCTCTTATTTGTTGAGTGATCAGGAGATGTCCTTGGCTATTAACACTGTCATAGGCAATGTACCACTAGGATCTTACTTTGGTTATCAGCTGTTTGACAAGAAAAAACCCAAACTTCATTTAATGTTGATAGACCTGCAGAGAAGATGGTACAAAGGCAAGATGCCAGGATTTTACCCTTTCCAGATGTACCATTGGACAATTTAAATGACTCTTTTACTCACCCAGTTAATCTTGATCAACTGCAGAGTGATATCCTAAACAAAATTACTATTGATTTGCTGGAATCACGACAAATTGAAAAGTTAACTGTGCGACAGTCACTGGAGCCAGAGTGGATGGCACAGAGAAGCACGAGGCTTACTGCATCAAATTTTGGCAAAGTTATTAAAAGGAAAAGACCACCCACTGAACCTTTTCTTTGGGACATATTTGTATCTAAAGATTTGTCAAATGTATCTTCTATTCGTCATGGGCGGCAGCAGGAACTGATTGCCAGGTCTCTTTACAGTAGAAAAATGCAGAAGAGATGCAAGCAGTTCATTGTTTATGATGTTGGCCTAGTGGTTAATCCCTCTTTTCCATACCTTGGGGCCTCCCCTGATGGGAAAGTGTATGATCCCACTGAGAAGGACCCGTTTGGCTTGCTGGAAATGAAGAATCCTTACACATGGAGGAATTCTACAATGGACGAAGCCTGTCAGGATCCAAAATTCTACCTCCATATGGTCGATGGCAAGCCAAAGCTTAAAGAAGATGACAAGAGTGGGTATTATGCCCAGGTACAAGGGCAGCTTGCTGTGACTGGACTTCATGGTGTGACTTTGTTGTCCACCTCGCAGGTTCACAGAACTTGAATGTTGAACGGATTTATTTTAATCAAAGGTATTGGGAAGAAAACCTCTTTCCAAAGTTGACAAAATTTTACTTTGATCATGCTTTGCCATTTTTGGCAAAATCCTGACTCACTCAAAGAAGTTAATCAATATCCCTTTTTATAGTGTAGAAGAGTTTATTGTTTTGAAGTTAATCATTTTGGCCTAGTTGAATTTTCTTGTTTGTACTCTTTGGCATGTTCCTATTGGCCCAGCATTGAGCATTGGCACATTTTCAGATTAAGGTTCTCAGTGTTTTTGTCTCTGGAGAACTGTTTGTTTTTAAATATTTTACAAACTAAATAAGGAATTATTTTCTATTTTGATTGCGGGATTCGCACTGACTGACATCCCCCTGACATCCTGGATCTGTCCCCATGCTCAAACCTATGTGCACTACTAAGTATGTGTAGGGCATGTCAAGGACACAAGAGAAGTTGATTGATGTCAGTTTAAGCTAAAGGAAGTAATTATGCTTTGGTATTAACTCCATAAACCCGAATATCAACGTACAGTTACTCCTTACTGGTTCCCTTTCATTTAAAATCGATGTAGTTGTAAGACATTGTTTAAAACTTTAAGATTTATCTTTGGTGATCATTCCCTTTATTTTCATTACCTGTTCTTAAGTGTTTTTTTTTTAGTGAAAAAGATGCTGTCAATATTAGGGCTTTAAAAGGTATTCTTGGTTTGCAACCATGTGACAAAGCAGCCATGTTGGTTGTCAGAGCAATATAATTTTTTTTGGAAACATTTGCATCAAAATAGGGTTAAGTTCCCAGCAGAGACAAACGCTTTTGTTCTTGCCTCCAAACATGGTCGCTGTGACGTCATATGCACTATATATATATATATATATAGACGGTTTTGAAGGTGCTGCCTGAGCCAACGAAAGATGTCATACCAAAAGGATCACAATAATGGATTCACAGTCCGGATTCGGTGGATATAATAAGTGCAGAAAGTGCAAAGTGCAGAAACAGCCCGCGGCCGACAACGGATGCACAAGCACCCGGCTGTTACAAATGCGATAAGACCAGATGTGACCTTTGCGAGAATTTCCTTGTCAGTTCTAAAACTTTTTTCAGCGTCCAAACTGGCAAAACATATAGTGTTCGACAAAGACTTTCGTGCAACTCCAATAATGTAATTTATTTGGTTCATTGCAAGAAATGCAATCTCCAATATGTTGGATCTACCACTACTGAATTTAAAGTTAGATTTAGGAACCACAAATCTACTACGAAAACAAACAAGAAAACCTGCGAGGTCGCCATACACTTCAACAGAACGCCACACATTCTATCAGATTTCACTTTTCAATGCATAGACCAAATTTATACAAACACAAATCAAGACACAGAAAAATTACTTGTCACGAAAGAAGCGTACTGGAGTGCGCAGCTATTTTCCCTTTCGCCTTTTGGGCTAAATAAAAGACAGGAATTTCATTCAAAAAATCGTATTCATTACAATTAAATTCAGGGGGTTTTATCACTAGGTTGCGATTTTCTTATAGTTGACTTTTAGCATTAATTTTTATATTTTTATCGCCTTTTGTAATTGTCTTAGCGTTCAAGGGCCTCGTTCGGGGAATGTTATTTTTGTGCTGGCCTCGTCACTCAAAGGCTCTGAGTGCGGAATTTATTAGTCTGTTTAAGGACCCTGCTCAGGGATTTTGTTGTGACCTTGGCTGGTATGATTATTCAAAGCCCTGAATGGGAAACGTATTATGTTAGGGCAATTGCATAACTTTTTACATGTATTTTTGATTGTCTTTCTTAGTAATTATACCTTCTATTTTTATGTTACCGTAGCTCATTAGTATATTTGTGGTTTTCCTTTAGTCTAGTTTCGTTATTACTGTTGTATTTTTGCTTTTATTATTTTTGTTACGTAATTTATCAGTAGTTTAATGTTAAGTCATTGTTGTAACCGTATTTAAGTCTCATGTGTAACTGTCCGGCTGTACAACTGATGAAGGTCGAGAGACCGAAACGTTTTTTAACTAAATTTTTACATTTTTTTATACCAAAAGTTGTCCATTTTCGGTCTTTTTAACTAGTTTTATATATATATATATATATATATATATATATATATATATATATATATATATATATATTCTGAGCATGACGTGTGGGTCAGTCTAACGATTTTTTGTCAGGATCGAACAACATCAAAACAAAAGCATTTTAACACAACCTTCATAAATTTTCTTTTAATATGGCTCAATAATGACTTAATAAGTAAAAGTGTCATTACAACTAGTCAAGAATGGGATCCATAAAGTTTGACAAAATACAACAGATTGTCCAAATCTGATTTATAGTCCCAAACATGTTGACATGGATTTCACTAGAACATATTTGAAATCGGCAAACCTTCCCTATGGCCCTCTCAATGTGAATTCAGTGCTGTGCTACTGTCTGTGTCTTAATTACATCGCGCTCAGTGAATGCACTTTGGTTTGCAAGGAATGGGGGAATGTTGAGACCCAAGTTAATTTTTTTAAGCCCATCGCCAATGTCAAATCCCTTGTCTGCCATGACAGCATCAACAGCTAGTATTTCCCCCACTGTCACCTTGTCCTTAAGGATCTCTAAGAAACCGCTTCTTATTACAATTTCCTTGTCTGAAATAGACCCTGTGTACAATTGAGAGACAAAAATAATGCCACCCTTGGAATCAATTCCAATAAGGCTTTTGAGAGTATTTGTTGACTTGTAGCTGGAATAGCTCTGGGACTGCCTTAACAGTGATGAGGGGGTCTGTATTCTAAGTTCTGTTGCATAATGACAACTGATGATAACAACAGTATTGGGATATTTCTCTTTGAAATTAGATGGCATATTGGCAATGATAACGTTTCTGTGGGGCCAGATCTTTAAATTACCAAGCCGTAGGTACAGATAATTGATCCAGGTTGTACAAAGTTTAGAAACAGTTGCTTCAGATACATGAAACCTTACAGATAAATCAACATTTGATGACCCTAGCCTGAGCTTCATTAAAACTAGAAGAAATTCATCTTCAACTCCCAGGGAATATCTCCTGTCATCACTCACAGAAACCTCTTCATCGCTTGATTCCCCTGAAGATGATTCCACAGATTCATGTTCCGAATCAAATAGAGAATTTGGATCAACGCTCACCTGTTTTGCCACTTTTGAATCCCAGTTTACGATGTTTGATCTGTCTAAATCAGGAAGAACAAACTCAAGTACCATCCTGAATCTCTCATACGATTTAAAACCGGTAAAATGGGAAAAATACTTGACCTCTTTTTGAGGGTTCTCACACAAGGACTTAAGCATAGCTATTGAAAATCTATGTAAACATGGCACCTCCATGTCAACTTGTAGCCCTCTGGAAATAAAATTGTCTTTGTCGGTTTCATCGAAATGTCCTTCTCCTTCGGAAGCAGTGGCCGTGAGCTCATCTTCCATCAGTTCTTGCTCTGCCTGAAGTTTTGCTCTCTTTGCAGGTAAGGACCTTTCTTCTTTCTTTTTAGTCCAAGAAAATACGGATGGACAGACTCCTTTATCTCTGTTTAGTTTTTTCTTCTTGCTTGAAAGCGAAATATAATCGTCCTTTGTAAAGTGATCAGAGCATACTTTTGTACTTTTTGTCACTTTGAAATCTTTCTTTGGATCCCTCTTTATACGTGAAATCCAAACCTTGAAATAATAAAACAGAAAGTTTATGATTGAACGTTCAGTGTATAAACATGTGCAACGAACGGACACTCGACTTGCCGTAAAATTTTGCACATTTCTTACCTTTACGAGTTTTTCATCCGTTGGAAAATCGTGGAAAGATAAACTGGTATCGGTGGAACTGTTATAACAATCGTACACACAACAGTAATGAACCATAGCCAGAATTTCAAACAACTCTGACACTAGATAGATACGCGCCGCATACAATTCAAGCGAAGGTTCGATGTTTGTTTACCCAATAGATCACGTGATAGCTTTATGACGTAGACGGCAAATAAGGTCTATTAATCCTTTGCAGGGTGATTATTCTTGTCTATAGTTATAAAGCTAACTGGGTCAAAGTAGCACAATCTTCAATTACACTAGGGGGGGGAGGCATCATAAATACTTATTTTCGAATAAGCTTTGATAATTTAGCCCTTTGTTTGACTAGCACTTTGTGAGCCTTCGCAGCTTCATCTCTTAGATGACTTTTCTCTTTCGTAAAAACTCCAACATTAAACCGGCTGTAAACTTTAGCCTTCCTTCGAGTCATAAATTATCAGTTTATGATGTCAAAGCCTCACTGTTCATGTGTCAAGTATTTCAATTATTGTCTTTGACTTAACTCAACTTGTAGTTCAGTTTGAATTCCTTAAACTTGAAATAAGGAGTTTCTCCTTCACTCCCAAATACAGTACTCCCAAAACCACGGCCTCTTTCACTGATTCACTGACAAGCTGACAGCCTCCAGTGTAGATTAAATCCAACCATGTACATACTCCATCTTTTAACATGCACTGCTCTTGTGTGGTAAGTGATGATTCGCACAAAATAGACCAAATGAATCGCCGTCGCACAGTTAGTCGGTTGTGTTAAATGAAAATCTAAAAACATGGGTTTTTTCTTGAACAGTTCTTCTTCGTTTTGTGAATAACCTGTACTCCCGTTCCTGTGAAAACGAAAGTTATATGAAGCCAAATATTAGCAGTTGTTAGTTAGTGTTAAGTTTACTACAAACAAGATCTCGAGTGAGGACATACCTGTGCAAACCGTGGCAAGAAAGGTCAAGAAAGTCAGCCATGTTTGGTATCGAAGTAAAGCTCTCATTTTGTAGTATCCACAATTGGCGCCAAATCGACGAATAATCGAATGACATCGTCGTCAGGCTTCGGCAAAAACGACCAATCTCGGCAACGCATGAAACACACTACTCGAACCCAGTCTCCCAACTTTATGGCGGAAAAATATTGCACACTGACAGACTGGCATTTTTGAGGGAGCGCGTGCCCAGCGTGCCCAGCGTGAAAATAGTTGGGGTACAACAGACCATGATTTGTTCCTCATTCAAGAGTTGATTGATTTCGCTCTGTTGTTGTTTTAGTTAAAGAAGAGGTATTATAGCATGGCTGAATAGAAAAGGTCAAAATTCCTGTGACCCTTCCCATTAAGAATTGGAAGAAAGAATAAACAGAAAAGAACACATGTGAACAGTCAAATTGCTAGTCGTGGTTTGAACACTGGTCTCTGCCAATTACTGCGTCAAAATGCAAGAGAGCTTTGGTGCGAAAAGGAACAAGTCTCAAAAAAGCCCTTGCTGAAATTCTACCCTTTTTTAATTTAAAATTCAAGTATCTACTGATTTCATGAAGGATGGAATTGAATCAGAGTCAGTTATTGCAGAACACTCAAAGGAAAGGAATGTATAAGTGCAAAAGAGTGGCCTTTTATTTCTGAAACCTATTCATTTCTTGCTGCTATCCCAGATGGACTTGCTGGGAAGGATCGATTAGTTGAAGTCAAGAAAAGCCTCCCAACCTGTACAAAACAAATTACCTTTAAACAGTGCTGCGTTAGCAACTTGCGAATACTGCAGGAAGGTTTCACGATCCTGTTTTGGTAACGCTGCCGGAGTCTCGGAAAAAGAACTGTGCGGGTCACACATAAGCTATGCTTTGCATTGTACAGGGGTTGCACAAAGCTATGGAGAGATGAGCAGTACTAAATCAGGGCTTCGCAGCACTCTTTTAACATTGCTCGGAGGAATAATCCCGCCATGCGAGTGGTGATCTTGAAAAGATAAAATTAATCCATCTCAAATAGTTAAACAGATGGTGAATGTATATACTTTTAATAACCACCATTAGGGACTGGTCAAAAAGTATGGGGGGGGAGGGTGTGGGCCGCAGTAGAGAGGGGGTGGGTCATGAGGTTTTGAGCCTTGTGCAAGGGGTGGGTCGTGCAATTTTCAGCTACCCTTAGGGGGTGGGTCATCCTATTTAATAACATAGATAGGCACACATTTAAGTCTTGATACTAACGGGACAGTTGACCACACTGTCTTGTTATATAAAACACGGCCAGCTGAAATTATTGCTAAAAATACTCTCAAATCTGTTGTCCTTTTTGAAATGCAATTTTAATAAAATGTACGATTTTTGTTTTTTACATTTCGTTGGTGTGGTTACCTATGTTACATATATTCCTTGAAAGGAAGCAAACAAAGAAACACGAGGTCCTATTTCTTTTCATAAAAATAGGTATCAATATTGACGGTTGAACAAGCTCAGTTTATGGAACTACATATTAATGGTGGTTTGTAAAATGAAAAAAAAAAAAAAAAACGAACGAACAAAACAATCTTGTTAGATACATGTAATACTGCCATGTAAAAGTTTCTGGTATTTTGAATACGCTCGTTAGGATTGCCTAGATATATCTGCTTATTTTATAAATCACCGTCACTATATTGTTCCATAAACTCGGCCTGTTCAACCGTCATCATCTCTTGCTCTTCAACATCTTCATCACTGCTCTCGTCGTGACCTTTCCGTTCACTACTGCCCTCTTCATGACCTCTCCGTTCACTACTGCCCTCTTCATCGCTGCTCTCGTTCTCACTGCTTTCTTCATCCGTTCTTTCTCTACTGTCGTCCTCGCTTTTGCTGAGATCCTTGGCTACTGCCTTTCTCACAACTGCCTTCAGGTTCTGAAGAAACTCACTTTGAACGTTCTTAGGAAGTTTTTCGCTCCTGAGGATAGCTTTAATCCACTTAACTTGGCGAAAGCACCTCCGAGACCAAAAATTGAGCTTAAATTAAACAATCTTCATCGAACACGTTACGCACGAACGTGAGTGTTGTGTTTATTAGTTGTAAAATTTAGCCTCAAATTGTCAAAATGCTTTGTGCTAAACAGTGCTCACTATCTTTGTCACACATTTCGAAGCTTTTAGCAATGAAGGAACACTGAAGACAAACGAAAAAAGCCAAAGAAGAGAGTCTGTACACAAACTGCCATCTTGGTTAACCTCAGTAACCAGATTAAACAGAAACAAGACTTTAAAAATGGCAAGACCACAACGAGATGTTAAGAGGAGCCGGATTTGTTGTAGACCTGGATCAGTAAAAAAACTTCAAATGACAAAATATAGACGGCAAGACTGATCCTAATGGCAAGAAGAAAACGATATATCGGGCAATTATATAATATATATTTTTTTGTTTCTAGTCGTTTTCTTCTTGCCGTTAGGATTTGTCTTGCCGTCTATATTTTGTCAAATAGAAATGTGTGCTCAAAAAATTTGCACGGTTACCAAGCTTGTTTTGGCCTGAACGAATGGCGGGCAAACTAACAAAGTGTAGCTGTGCAGAAAAATGCTGAAACTGTGGTGTTTTTTTTATTATTAAATACATGACGATTTGATAGACAGAAGCAAAGTCTAGCTCATGTTTTGTGGAGCCAATTCTCTGAATTTTTTGTTTTAAAAAGCTTTTCTTTTTCAAAAGTTTGAGCTTCAAAACTCGGGGTGTGGCTTATCTATGAGTGCTGCTTATACACCGGTGTTTACGGTATTATATGTTGAATACTGTATTAGAACCGATTACATTGCATGCAATCACTTATCAGTGTTTGTCAGCTGTTTCTGAATTTGATGAACAGCAGTGACACATTTGTTGTGGAATGGGACTTCTGGACATATCCTATAAAAATAAATAAAATTGTGCTTTAAACAGGGGTCAGACTGTTTTTGGACCGGGTTTATTAAGCAGAAAGCCCGTCTTTTTCTACGTAATAAACAAGTCTGGTTATTAACCAAAAAAGATGCTATTTTCTTGTTATTAAGCAAGAAAAGTGTTACTTTTTGCTTATTAACTCAGAAAGGTGCATGTTTTGCTTATTAACTCAAAGAGGCACAACACTTTACAAATGCAAACTTCCGCCGCCATTGCGGAAAAAGATATATATCGATGACGAAAACGATGCAACAGATGAATAATTCGTGAAAAAAACTATTTAGTAGAAGTCTTGTCTGCTAAATCCTCCCATTGGGCGAAACTAAGTTGTGCTTTCCTTTTCGAGACATATTTTTCAAAAGTTTGATTTCGCGGCACTATCGACTGTGTGCGAGCTGCTTTTTTGATGTTCATGTTTTAAAACCAAATTCAGCCTTTTCACTTGAACTAAACCATCAAAAGAGAACTTTTAGAGGTTTCTGAATGCAGCAAGATCGGGAGATGGCCCATTCGTAATGATATTCTGTCCTTAGTGCGAGGTTAAAATCTATTTGGTGACTAGCTAGGTCGACATCACAACGCGGCCATATTCATATCGATTTGCACACAAAGTTTAACCGCGGTCAGAACATTTTCATTTTTCGTGTTATTTTGGAATAGGTTTTCTCATAGAAAAGTAGAAACGTGACAGCACTGGTCAGCACTTGAAGACATAAAATAGCAAAAAGGTTTACCGTAATTTATTTGATTGAAACCTAATGTAAAAACAGTGGCATTCACTTTCATTTACAAACTTATATGAAGTCTTGAGAAACACTGTCAAGATAAGAGAACAGAGAATTCGCAGACTTTCTGCTTATTAAACAAGAAAGACAAGAAATGGTGTCACTTTTGTTTAATAATCAGGTTATTCCTGCCAAATAAGCAGATAAGGCGGAAAATCAAAACTACGGAAAAAGAGTTTTCCGCACCTTCTAGTGGCAAAACTCAACTAAATTTAGCGTAACTTGCGGTACTACTAAATTGCAGCAAGAAAATGTCCTAAAACTTCTGCTTATAAGCTTAAGTAATTAAAACACAATTAATAGTTTATTGATGGTAAAACTTCTCATCTGAAGGGGTTTTGTCCTAACAATTTGCTGCTAAAACCTTCCATTAATATAGCCAAGTGAATCAACAGCTTCGCTTTATTATTCTTTCCAAGTTTGTCGTGCAAGCGAAATGAACAACATAACAGTGCGACAAAGTGATGACATCAATTTTCTTTAAAAACATTTCGACTTTCTAATTGTTTAATACTTTTTTTGGTGTGAAAAAGGCTATTTCCCTGGCAATTGCGAGTTTTAAATCACAGAATTTTGTTTTTAATTTGATCCGAGAAAGCAAATCTCAGTTTGTTACCGGTATGCAAATTTGGATCAGGAATAAATTTCGCCGATAAAAGAAGAGCCGTACCAAAACATTTTATTTGACAAACCTAATCTATTAAACCTGAGAATCTTTTTGTCTCACATGAACACACAGACGACTGGGCGAACTTTGCAAAACTGCATGAACAATGCGAGTGTAAACACTTTGGCTATATTATAAACAAGAAAGACAATGAAGGTTTCCTGTTTAATATATTGCAGTAAAACCGTTTTCATCGAAGTTTATTAGACGAGTTCTTGAGAATAATCGTCAACATTACTTTTTCTTTTAAACATTTCATTTTTTCCCTTTGAATTGGCGTGGCCAAAATAATTGCAGCGTTCGCATCATTATAAAATTGTTGAGCATAATTCATGATACGCTATAGAAAAGGAAAGCAGCTTGATGTTTTGGAAAGGTTTCTTTGGCAAGATTTGATTTACATCATGTAATTTTAAAAATAAGCTAAGTTTACTACAGGATTTCCCTGCCGAAACACTGCTTCACAAAATCCACACAGCATCGCATCGAACTAGCAGCTTGCACACAGTTGATAGTGCCGCGAAGTCGAACTTTTGAAAAATATCTGTCTCGAAAAGGAAAGTTATGACTTAGTTTCGCCCAATGGGAGGATTTAG